>JAGFPH010008347.1:18548-33291 GCA_018207615.1 Philaenus spumarius
GCGAGTAGCCCACTCCGAGATAATTAGAAAATAGCCCATTCGTAATACCTCCATACTGACTCTAGTTACAACACTTTCACGGGTTATGTTTATTTTGCTAATACTTCTTTGTAGACAACATTCTTCATTCGTCGCTCTGGCTGCAGAATTACCAGGTTATCAGGAGAGCTTACTCGAGAACATGCAATGTACAGTTGGCCATGAGAGAAACAGTCATTCCTTAAATCCACGCCAGTCACTTTCAAAGACTGACCTTTAGGGTTTCAAAATAGGCTCAAAAATTGTAGCAGAGGCTTCGCTCGGAGATATGAATAAATGAATGATAGAAATATCTGGTAAATATTGAACGTTAATAGGAACAAAACGTATTTAGCGTTTCTTCCAAATCAATATAAAAATATGTATCCAATTTAGGCTTACTTATTATGATCACCTATGAGACAGAAAGCGCCAAAGCAACGATTTCTGAAAGTTTGAGGTATATTTAACGTCTATGAGTAGGGCCTACATTTTATCTAAAATATTTTCTACGAAATGTTATATTTGTGAGTACATTTTAATAAAATAATGGCTATATAAAGGTGTAATTGTCCCATTTTATCTCTTAGATGCAAGTACTTGAAATGCAAATGGCTTTTCTTTTTGTATACCTTATTAATAATATGTACCAAATTTCAGCTATCTACCTTTATGGATATTCATAGAAATTGTTTTACATATATAGGGGTAGGAACCTCAATTTTAACGCAAGTAACTTAGTCATAGGTAAAAAAAAATTTTTGGTTCGTTTTTTCTATTTAAGAAATAAGTGTAATAAAATTTAGCTCTCTACTTTAAAGAAAAGTAAGACAATTATTATTTATTGTTTTACGAATATTTTTTAAATGTTCGCCCTTAGACGTAAGTAATCGAAATGCTAGTGCAATTAATCTTTCAATTTAAATGTTATGAAGCAACTGTGTCAACCAACAGCACTTTAGCTTCATGGGAAGGATACGAATTTATTTTTATTGTAAAAGACCCCCATTTTACTTATTAGAAGCAAATATTTAAATAGCATATTTTATTATTTCTTTACTATACAGCACTTAAAATTAATATTTGCCAACTTTCAGCTCTCTACATATGTGGGGAGTTAGTAGGATTAATATTTATTGTTTTTGGAATTGTTATCAAATGTGGAAATATTTTCACCCTTATCAGAATGTGACAAAATGTCAAAGTGGTTTATTTTGTATATGAATCTTGTAAGAAATAGTATTAAATGTACAGAATGTCAGCACTCTATCTTCAAGGAAAGATTTTTTTGTTTTAGGGGTTGTTTCAACCTTTAAAGAGCAATTATTTAAAACTCTTTCTTAAAATGCACCATTATTTCTTAAAATTCTTTCTCGAGGTGCACCTCTAGCGCCTATGAGAAAACTTGTACCAAATTTCACTGTAATAATTGAATATGTTTAATTTAGGGGATGTTACTAAATTGTACCCCCTTAGCAGAATGTGACAAAATGTGAAACTGGTTTACTTTTAATATGATCTTGTAATATATAAATGTACAAAATGTCAGCTCTCTAGCTTTAAGGAAAGTATAAAAATGTATATTTATTGTTCTAGAGGTTGTTTCAAATCTTAATGGCTAAATATTGTAAACTCCTTTCTTTGTGCGAATCCAGCGCCTATGGCCAATATGTGGACCAAATTTCACGTACCTAGCATTAATATTTTGTATAGTTTTAATGGTTGTTAGTAAATTTTCACCACTTAGCAGAAACTGACAAAATCTAAAACTGGTTTATCTACTTATATAAAGCTAGACGGTAACACTGATTCACTGACATTCATTATTATTATTAGGCACTTCCGGTAATTGGAACCCGATCAACCGTATACTTGAATTAAAGCACTCGACGAGAAACATTAGGGAAAATTGCCAGAATTTAACATTTTTTAATTTTGGAAGCACCTTTTGGGCGGGAACGATTTTTTATATTTTTTGAATTTCTTAATTTTCCCCCTTTGAGCGCATTTAACAAGAAAGCGGTAAGAGATAGCAACAAATGTTAAATACAAAAGTTGTAGAAAATTAAATTTCAAAGGATTTTCCGTCATATTCAAGATTCAATCATCCATATAGCCACTATTCATCCGAGAAGGGAGGCTCCGCCCAACGTTCTTAAAGCTAGACGATTTCACTGATTCACTGACATTAATTATAAGGCACTTCCCGTAATCGGAACCCCATCAACCTTATACTTGAATTAAAGCTCTCGACGAGAAACTTTTGGGAAAATTGCCAGAATTTAACATTTTTAAATTTTGAAAGCACCTTCTAGGCGGGAACGATTTTTTTATTTTCTTCATTTTCCCACTTTGAGCGTATTTAGCAAGAAAACGGTAAGAGATAGAAAAAAAATTGAAATACAAAAAATTTAGAAAATTTAATTTTAAACTAACGGTTTTCCATCTAATATAAGATCCAATTATCCGTTCAGCTGCTATTCACCCGAGAAGGAGCTCCGGCACACAATCTTTCAAATTTCCCATGTTAATCTTATGGAGATAATTTTTAATGAGTTTGAGTCAGCTGCCAAATAAAATAGCTGATTTATGCTCGGTCACCTATGTACAAACGAGCCAAAGATTAACGAGATTCTTTAGCGAATTAGCGGGATTGGGTCCAGGGGCAGAGCCTCTAGTTTGTTATATGTATCTTGTAAGAAATACATGAGCAAAATGTCAACTCGCTAGCTCTAAGAAAAGTATAAAAATGTATATTTATCGTTTTTAGGGGCTCTTATCACGTTTTCACGATTTAGCAGCAAATATAAAAATGTAAAATTGGTTTACTTTTTATATGAATCTTGTAAGACATAAAAAGATTATACAAATTTTAGCTTTCTGGCTTTAAGTGAAGTATAACAAACAATATTAATTATTTTATGGGTTGTTTCAACCCTTACAGGCCAAATATTTTAAAATCCTTTCTTAGTGCGCCTCTAGTGCCAATAATCAATAATATGTGTACCAAATTTCAAGTTCGTATGGTTTTTTAGATACTGTGATCAATCAATGAGGAGTTGGTTTTCGATCTATATTATTATTTGAATCATGATCAGATTTACGTTAATTATTGTATAAATAATTAATATTTTGTTTCTAATTTATTTCAATATCTTAGGAATTCATAAAAACACTTTTTTGTGTTCAATATTTTTTTTGTAGACAATCTACAATAATTGTTATTTTGATTTACCTTTTTCTTTTGAAAGGAGAAATAAATGGTAGCTCAGCGGTAAGGCGTTGTCCGTCATACGAAAGGTTCCCATACACTCATTGGCGTTGTGTATTACTGCGAGTTATTTCACAAAATTAAAATTAAAATTATTTATGACAAAATCCAAGATTGTGAGATACAATTTTTGAATCTCACTTTATGGCATTTATATTTTGTTTATACATGTTTAACTTAGTTGATTATTTATAAAATTTATGTAAAATAATGTGATATTGCTGTAATTATTAGTGACAAACAACGGAAATGCAGTGTTACAAACTGTAAAAAACAAAGTTCGTCTGCAGAATAATTTACTAAAGTTATTGAGTGACTCAATATTATTATATGCTATTATTTCATGGCAATATAATAGTTTAATCTAATTGCAGTAATAACTTATACGTCGGAACATTACAACCGGCCAACCTAGACAAAGTAACTTTTTACACAGCTTTAAAAATTGGATTTAAGCCTTAATTTCAAATTACAAAATTTGAGTTTTAATTTAAAAGTTTTCAAGAAATTTTTGGATTTTTTTATAAATTTAAATTCTGTTCATGGTTAAAAATTTGAAATGATTAGAGACGAAACAATGTTTTTAACTGTACAAATCATATTTTTCTTAAAATTAGTTTTCACTAACCCCACAAGAAATAAGTAATATAAACTGTTATTTAATATACTTTACTATATTCTCAAATAAATCATTTCTCTAATACAATAAGGGATACAAAAATTATTTGCACTTAATACACTCAGTGACCGAGTGTAAAGACAAGTAAATACCTTAAATAAAAAAATATTAATTGATTTCTTCATATACATGATAAATATTTCTCTAATTATATTCTGAACAATATAAACTGATTAGCGTATGTTTTTTTGTTACAAAACTTGGTAGGATTGAGGTTTAACTACTAACTTGGTTAACTTCCAGAATGAAGTTAGCTAATAATCACTCCCACAAACTTGAACAACATTAGTTTACTTTATGTACAGCATTAGCCGAGTGTAGTAACAGATAGTAAGTTGTGTGAAGTTTGTTCTTTCCATGATGAACATGTTAGATGATGAATTAAATAAAATTTTATTTGGGTTTATTTAATTTATTCTTGAAAATTTTACATGTTTGATATACATAGTTTATATTAGTTAGGCCTACAAAACACTGGTCACAATTTATGACAATATTTTTTAACTTTAAAATTCAATTATTGGTCCTACAATAGTATAGTAAGTAAAATGTTCTTTATAATATTACTTAGAATAATTTTCATTGATGGTATTTAAAAGAATAATAAAACATTTGGGTTGTTTTTAAATGTACCATACAAACAATCATTTTAAATGATTTATAGACATAATAAATTTCTAAATCAAATCCTGACGCAGATATAATAGTAGAATAATTCAAATACCAATGCAATTCAGTTTTAAACATAAATTTATATTTTTAATTTTAAAAGACAGAAAATAAGGTATCATTGATAATTACAAAATAATTAATGAACTTCAACTGCCTTGTATGAATAAAATTAATAACAGATATTGGAGTCCAACTTTAAATAATTTGCTTTTTCATAAGGAATTTCTCTTTGAACAAAAACACTAAAAAAAAAACACACACAATGCAAAAGTTTGAACAACAATGTTTACAAAAAGCATGGTTTTTGATAAGAAAACACATTACGATCATACATTAACGATCTAAATATATTTATAAATAATGAAACAAAAAGCTCTAAACGTACAATATTGTAAATAAACAATTTTACCAGCAAATCTTTTTTGATGTTCATTTTACAATTTGATATATTCTCTGTCATTTGCGGAAGAAAAAGCCTTTTGAATAGGCAAAAGTATATTCGGATTACAACAGATAAACATATATAGCAATTATTGAGTCAGGCTTTAAATGCGAAAGACGTTAAATTGAGGAAACTTAGGATGCAAGCATTTACCAGGTCTAATTGCATTGTAATTACACATCTGTAACTAATTACCATTCGTGGAACTTTTGTGTAATTACTGATTTGCCTCCGGGATTTAAAAACTACACGTTTAAAAAATCCATACAAACGTTTGAAACCTGAAATAAGATAAATTAAAAAATAAATAATATAATATCTTGATCACTGAGGTATTTTAACATAATAATCTAAGGGTGTTGTTTAGAACATCACGTAAATTTACACGGTTAATTATTAAATTGATATTTATTTGGTTTTACGTATAGCAACTTTAGTTGTACACACAACTCTCTCATTACTAAAACAAACTGGTAAATAGATAATTAATTGTCTGTTCTTAGATAAGGGTATACCAGAATGTATGATATGTTTAGAATATTCTGGCACACAATGAAATGAAATGAAAGTAGTGATTTTATTTATACATACTAATATTATACTACACAATATTCAAACTAACAAACACTTTTGGCATGGTCTAAAATTACCGTCACCCAGGTTGGCACTAAACTATAGAAATAAACATATTCTTAAACATATCTATACCATGAAAATAATAACAGTTCATAAATTAGAAGAATCATTCTGGCACACAATTTCTGTTTACAAATATTTTTTGTGAAACTTTGAATAAATTCTATTCTTTAAAACTTCATGTATTAAATGTTTTTATTTGTATTAAAAAATCGTAGAAAATTTTTTATTTAAATAACAAGAACTAGATATGCAATTTTTAGAACTAGTTTTAATCATGTGGGTTTGTGTACCCGTATTCCAGCAGCTGCTAAAAGATAAAAAATTACGTACATCTTAGCGTCTATTTTTTATATTTAATAATTACACTTAATTACATTCTACTATTGAAACTGAACACAATGTCATATAAGTACAGTACGATTTTTTTAACCGTGCCCTAGGCAACGATGTACTAACCTGGATGATAACGTTAGAAATCGCTCTGTCTACTCCACGAAAACTGAGCCGAGCGGCGTGAAACAGCAAAAACCGAGCTTCAATAACACTGTCATTTAATACACTTAGAAGCGATCTAAATTATGAAACTTTCACGGATTCGCAGATAAGAACCATACGATTCGTATGATGTAAAAGAAAATCAATTACAAAACCTATTTCATATTTTAAAAATCAATATTACAACAATGTTCTTTAATAATGACATGAAATTTTCACACCGCTGGAAAGTTTTTTATTTGTTGGTCAGAGACAAAGTGTTCGCGAAAAAGTTTTAGATAAAGGTCCAAATTAAATATTTTATTTGTAACATTTTTTCGTTTGACTTACGGTTTGCTCGGTACAGCGGTATAATGTGTGCGTTTCAATTAAAACTACACCTGGCCGGGCCGTGCCGCCAGGTCGTGTTTGGCATTTACCTTAACCACACCACAGTATTATTATTCGAATACTCGAACAAGAGACAAGTAGTCTATGACTCATTCAAGTAGTTTTTATTTCAATAATTTTATTCATTCATTTTTGTTTATTCGAAGTTTGTGGAACTGCCTTTACAATCCCTCCCCGCTACACCGCTAGCCCACCGTGCGCTAGCCGAGCCGAGGGCACGGTTAAAAAAATCGTACTGTAAGTAAACTAATGCAATGTTAAACAAACATATTTGACTTAGCTTGCTTACAGATTAATGTAAAAACAGCACCTGAAATAATGTTTTATAACATATTTTTGTGGTTATTATTATTGTAAGATCAACTACAATAAAAGTGATGAACGAACCAATAAAACAGCATAGCGCAAGCACGTATTGTTTTATTGGTTCTATCTTTCATTTCCGTTTAATGACGAAGAATTTGTATTAGACATTAAGACAACAAACACCAAAGACCAAAGACAATACGCATGCGCTATCCATACATGTTCACATAGGCATAGGCATTAAGCACTATTGTAAAATTTTAGATTAAAACTTGAACACATAATCTTATTACTAATGCGTTTATTAACTCAAACGCGTTTCAACGACAAAGTCGCCAGCTTCAGTGATGTACGAGCTACTATATTCAAACTATAAATGTTAATAAACGTATTAGTTGAGAGATTCTGTGTTGAAGTTTTTGTCTATCGATATATATAATATATATCCATATCTTATCACAATTCAAGCACAATATTTATTTACTAGTATACTATATAGGCCTACTTCTTGATTTTGTATACTAGTTGCAGATCTAATGTAGGCTATAATATGATATATATGATTGAGTTTCAGGTTAGAATTAACTGTAAATGTACGTATTTTAACAATTCTATTTGTTTACTTAATTCTTGACACCTTAAAAAACAACTTAAGCGTACAAACTTAAAACTATAATTTAAACAATCGCTAAATATCTTGTGCTATTGGTCTAAATTATTGCTATTTAATAAAATCATAAAAGTTTGAGATTCTGATAATGTAAAAATAAAGGCTTTCTGAGCATGAAACTTGCGAGAATTTTAAAGTGAACCGTAATATAGTTTTACCTCAATTACTGTATGTGATATTTTGCGGATAAAATTATTTATTTATGTAGATCTATTATTTACATTTTTTTTTCAAAATTCATTTTATTTTTAAAATAAATCAAACAATACAACCATGCTCTTACGTTATACTATTTGGTTTACCGTTAATTGTTAGGTGCTATACAGACATTTTTTTTATATTGTAGGTTAGATAAATTTTGTTGTTTCTAGGCCTAAGGAGTGTCTTCTGAAGAACGAAATAAAAAGCATTGTAACACGTTAGACATTTTCAAAGACTTCTACCCACAAAATAGATCATAATATACCCGTAATTTTTCACGGGGATTTGTAGTAATATTTATTAACATAGTAGTTGCTATTGTTGTGTGCTTTGATCGTTTACCACTTTCCTTTCTACATGCTGACACGCAATGTTTTATTAATATTTTATTTTAATGTCACTAGATCACAAATTAAACTGCGTTATTTAAATTATTTTCTAAACAACACTTAAAAAGAATCAATCGATTTTATAGGAGAAGGTATTTCGGCTGGATGTCAGAATTTAAAATCACCGTTTACTATGAATGCTGTGGAATTACCAGTTCTGAGGACTCCAAATACTCCCTAAGAGTATTACACAAAGTTAAACTCTAAGTAGGGTTCTATATTCAGTACGGTTTGCATAAATTAAAAACATCATTTGGAATATATATTTTTGTAATTATGTTTAGCAACAAAGGTTTGATATTGTTTTTAACATAACATTGTTTGGGATTTTAAAGTTAAATTTATTTATATTACCCAATATTAATAAATAAATACAATAATTCCTGATTAACGTAAGAACTTAAAATAAAATTTATTCCATTTAATAATTAAAAATAATTCGGTAGAGTTGTCGTTGAAAATTATTTAATAAGCCAATAATTAATTATGACACATTTCTAACTTCTAATAAATGTAATTCTTGAAACTTTAAACACATAATTTAATATATTATTGTGTATATAAATTGTGTACATTAATTTAATATATACACAATATTATTTGACTTAGCCTAACAGCAGATTCTTGTTTATACAGTAGCAACAAATAAATATTTATAACTTTAAATATAAAAGTAATGAACATAATTTTACGATTGCATATTAATATGTGAAATACCTCTGTTCTAACCACATTTTTTTTATTATTATACAATAATTGCTGAGTATTCTTGATTAATGAATGTGTAGGATTATTTATTTCCCAAATACGAAAGCAATTTAAATATTAAAACTCATTGACCGAGCGAAGCGAGGTCTCCGTTTTAACTCGACCGTTTGGCATTTCGTCTGTGTGTCTGTCTCACGATTACGGCCAAACGCCTTCACAGATTTTGATTCCTAGGCCGAGCCATGTATATATAAGGTTTTTTTCCATTTTTAATTTTTAACCCCTTAAAAAAATAAAAATGGCGGCCGCACCGTTTCTCTCAGTGTAAGCTTTTTTCTAAAGCGAGTTTGTGGCTTAACCGAAAGTCAAATTTAAAAACTAATGACATTTTGCTAATAGCAAATTTAATTTTCAACAAAATTGTATCCTTGATTTTTTCCGCATCTCTAACTTTAAGCTCACAAAATGGCCGTAAACTTCAAATTTGTTAAAAATCCTCCAAGTTTTTGTATTTCAACCATGTTTTTATACGTTTATTCTAAACCAATTCAAAAGTGTTGCATAGCTTTTTTGTAGATAAAGGTTCAAAGAATTCATATATGCCAGTAAAAAAATGATTGAAGTAAAATCGACAAAGTTATTATATCAAGAAACGTTTATTAGTTATTAGCATGTTCATTTTTGTTCAGTAACGAAAGGAAAAAGTTCAAATTTAGGCCTACATAAAAAGTAGTAAAAATTATTGTAATTGTTTTCATAAATGTAAAAACGTTTCGTAATTTAGTTCTAAACAGAATTATATACAAATATTTATCAATTTCAAATTTCTTATTTTTAAAACACCAGTTTTTATGTTCCTACTACAAGACTGCTAACAAAACTAGGCCTGTTTTGAATAGCAATTTAGGAATATATCCTTTGCAAAGTGTAGAGGATAAATCAAAGAATTAAACTGAATACTTGTAAATTTCATAAAAGTATTTGACTTAGCTTTACTTGAATTATAAAATGAGATGAAACAAATTAATGAAACCGCTCGGCGATAAAGGACATACAAAAAATGACCGTTGGACACCGTGGGAAATGTTGGTACATGGGTTGAGAATAAAGTTGAGATTACTATCAGGACGTTTTAACATCGTTTGTTTTCATTATTTCTAATATTGGAATATGATATGGAAGTTATGGAACTGTAAATACATTATTAAGTTTTAGTTATTTAAGTATGTAAATATTAAATTATATGTTTTCCTTCTATAACTTGATATTTTAACCTAAATAAAACACAATGACTCTAAAAGAAAATCTTTAGCAGTTAAAGCTCAAGAAAAGAAAAAAAACGAGAACTAGAAATCCCGGAATCGCGGGAATTGTAAAATAATGTTTCGCTGGCTAAACCTTGTGCTTACTTCCTTACTGGCACACTATTTTTAACCTAAGCTCAAAACCACATTTGTTATTTTAACGAGAGAGGTCTACTGTTCACAGAACTACTAGTTATAAAATTACAACGTCTTTGTTAAAAAAAAACTAAGAGTTTAAATAAAAATTAGAAATATAAATTACTTCCAAGTATGAAACTATCAGGTAATGGAATTCTGTCTCACAAGTAATCCATTCTATTGATATTAGACTAAACCGATGTTTATTGTAACACTCCTGAATCAATTCAATCCGCTTCGGACATAAACGTTTCCACGATCACAATAACTACAGAGCTAAATCTGAATCTGTTTATGCAATTTCCTGAATATCTCATGTTGTTATCCTGTTCTCCTATAACATGAATGTTTGGGTGCATTGTTTATTGCAGTAAAGGTGAGTTAAATCGATATATGACTAATTAATGTAGTTTCTTGCCTAAATGCTAAAGTTATAGTTAGTAACATTGTAATTTTAATTTTCAATTATATTATAAAATATTTTAAATTTTTCAACAGAAAAACGTGTAATATTATTATATAAAAAAGGAAATTACAAAAAATTTAATTTTAACAACATAAAATAGTTAAAAGAGAAATAGTAAAAACAAAATAATTGTAATAATAATTTTTTTAAATAATATTAATTTATATAATATTCTAAAAGTTCGTATAGTTTTATCATAGCAATTTCTATTTTATTTTTACTTTGACATGATTTTAAGAAAAGCGTTTTAGTTAAGGTTGGTTGGTAGATGTGAAAATTAAAAAATATATTACTATTAAATGTGATTTATTTAATGTATGCGGTTAAATAATGTTCGTACTTTGAGAAGAAAGGCCTGGGTTTAGACAAAATATAGCTCTTCTAAATAAAACAATCACCATATAAATATTGGGATGCAAGTCAGAGGTGAATCAACCTATCAAATTAAATTAATTTCATCGAACCGAAAAAAAAACTTTGTTTACGGGAGGAGCATTTATAATGTCTTAATACGGTCAAATTTTTTTCAGTGAATGATGATGAGTCGATGGTTCGGTGAAGATTATCCAGCTTGCTTGACTTTAACAACTACCTTCTGTTTTAGTAAAATACCAGATTGCAGCTTGCAGTCATTAATGAGTCCCCTAAATGGTGCTACTGATCTCCCCAGTGCATGTCCGTGGTGAAAGGCAGAATGTTTTAGTGGGTATAGTGTTTCTCACTTTCATAGTAGTACTTGGATGGTAGTTAAGATACTCAACGAGCACCGAGTCACAGCCTACACTATCAAGGGGATAAGGACGAGGTGTTTACTGGCAATATGGAGGGTAATTTTTAACCTATCTACGATATTAGCGATGAAGATCAAGCCGATATTAGGCCTACCAAGGATGACCGGATCGTCACCGGAGGTAGACGTCATCATTGAGACTTAAACTCTCAACGAGGCGCAGGTTAAACTTTAAACGACCTCTGGAATGGTTTGGTAAGGATGAAGGTCATTGCGTGCTGGATCTTCTCAGTTAATTGAGTTCTGAGTAACATGTTCAATTCTTACTTCCGATTGCGGCACTTCTCATTACAGTGAAAAACTGTTAAGATTACTATCATTCTGAAACCAGGAAAAGAAATAGCTCTGCTGCAAAATATCTCCAAAATGTTTTAACGTCTTTTCCTGTCTAGGTTGCAGTAATGTCTAAAGGATTATATCAGATTCGAGGAGTTAGGCTTCAGACGGAGACATTCTACTAACCTTAAGCTGGTTCTAGTTATCAATCAGCTGGTTATAAGAAGTACTTGCCGTCTGTTGCAGTGTTACTAGACGTCAGTAAAGCGTTTGATAAGGTATGTCACGAAGATATCCAATATAAGTTAAGTGATTATCCTGTACCGGAGGCTACGGTGGATTTGATTTACTCTTACCTCTCGGGCAGATCCTTCAAGACCTTCGTAAACGTTGCACTCTCTACCTTACGGAGAGATGTAATGAGTTCGTTAGTTACAATTATTCATAACACTTAAATCAGCTGATTGTTGTTCGCTTTTTAAAACTAAAAATGTTATTATTAAATGGATGCTAATCAATATTCGTTTAAATTTCCCTAAATTCGTATTTATTAACAACCAGCTACATATTTTCTTGACGTATAGGCTTGTATGTGTATTGCGTACAAGTCTTCAACCTCGTTGAACAACAATGTTTGTAGTACTGTAAAAAACACAAGTATTACAAAATGTTTACGTAAATAAATATAGTATTTACAAACAATATAATCCAAAGCATTGCATATTATAGTGCTGCATATCATAAATATAGTATTTTAGAAAACTAATTTTTTTTAAAGTCTTATACATATTAAAATTGTTTAATGAACCTTATAATATCCAATGAAAATGTTATTCGGAGACTAATTGATTGCTAGTTTGAAAGTAACTAATGTAACTTTTAACTAAAACTATGAGAATGGTAAAAATTTAACTTATTTATTTAATCGATAGGCCTATATTTTTTGTTTTTTTACAAAAAGTATGTGTATTAAACAAGTCATATTTAAACATATTGTAACGAAACACACAAATCACAAAATACAATTAACTCAATGTTTTAAGCTGCTATAATAATATTAATATACTATATTAATATTTAATATACACACTATATTAAATATTAAAATTAATATTTAAATATACAATAATTATCATAAATACACAAAATTGAAAACAAAAATACAAATCTGTAAGAATAACCTAAAAATATATAAGTTAAAGCAGAATTAAAAAAATAGATCCCAAATAGTACTATCATGATGCACAAACTCATACATCGAGGAAAAAGATTTAGACAATAAATATTGTCTAAGACTGTTTTTAAAAATCCTGTAAATTTGGTATATTTGTATTGCTTTTAAGAAGCTTATTCATGAACTTTGCACCAACTTGTGAGAGATGTTTACTGTTTAAAACTGTGAGGGATACATTTAACCAGTGTTGTCTGGCACGATACTTACAAACTTCTCTGGTGCAATAATTGTGTTTATCCATTTTTTGGACATGACCACACTTGAATTACACCGAATTTCTTTAAATTGTTTTTACAACTTGTTTTATTATTTAGCCATGCAATAAGCCTTATGGCTCTTTTTTGCAAGACAAACACTTTTTTTCAAATTCTGAACTGATGAGTTTCCCCAAAGAAGAATTCCATAGATTAAATAAATGTTACAATAGCCCATATGGGCTGTTAAAAGTATGTACTAGAGTATAGCGTAAAATTTCTCAGTACAAATAAATATACCTGAGCTAATCTTGGCAATAATACTGCTAATGTGGTCGTTCCAGTTCAACTTTTCATCAATTAGAAGAAGCAACAATTTGATTAAGTGCTCTTCTTCAAGTATGCTATCACCTAAAATGACACTTGGTGTCTGATTTGAGCTATGCTTTCTACCGAAGGGTAATCACATAGTTTTGCATGGATTGATTATTAAATTGTTTTCAGCAAAATCCTGTCCAGTGGCTTGACTTCTATAACAGTATTGTGCTCCAACATAATCTGCTTAAAAATTTGGTGTTGTATCATTAGCAAATTTAATGACTCTATTATCATATACTAATGATGATAAATCATTAATATTATAGAGTTAACATAATACTGGGAAAAAAACTGATCCTTGCGAAAGTCCATGCTCAGCTCAGTCTCTTTAGACAGCCTTCAGCAACATAACATACTGTGTTATATTGGGAAAATATTATTTTATCCATAGTAATGGAATATCTCTAATACCAATATTTTCTTAACTCTTAAATAACAAATTTTAATCAACACAATCAAAAACTTTAGAAAGGTGTATGAAAATACTCATAACTCCAATTTTGTTATCAAGATCTACTATAGGAATTCCATTACCTTGACTACGGCGTCGATTATGGCTTACTTTTTAAAACTCATATTGGTTCCAACACAGGACATTCAATTATCTAAATATTTTAAGAAGCTCCAATACAAACAGTTTTTCAAAAACTTTGCTAAATTTCGGAAGCTTATAAATGGGTATAAATTATTAATATAAATTCTTTCTCCCATTTTAAATTAAGACCTTAGTAGATTTTAATCCCGCTAGGAATTTACCTTCGGAGAATTAATAATTTACTAAAACCTGAATAGGGTTGTAAAGTTCTTCAGAACACTGTTTCATAAGGCACAAAGAAACTTCATTAATATCAGAGGACTTTTATTTTTTAATTTCCTAATAGTTCAGGAATCATCCTCTTCATGCTCAGGCAAAATAAATATTGACGATTCCATATCTCTGTTTTGGAATAAGATGACTTAAAATTAATTTTTTTTTAAATAACATGTGACTGAAGGTAGTATTAAAGAAATCTGCAGAAATTGATGGTTGAGAATAACTAACATCATTAACCTAAAACGTCACATTAACATTCTGTTTACTAA
>JAGFPH010008347.1:33391-56496 GCA_018207615.1 Philaenus spumarius
TTCTGTTTACTAACATCATTAACCTAAAACGTCACATTAACATTCTGCTTACGAACATAATTAATAATTTGTCAAGAAAGTTTATTAAAATTATCCGGTAGACACATTTTGTTTACAGCAAATGATTTAAACTGCTACTATTGCACGTCTGTATATTAAATTGTAATTCTTATAATATAGTTTGAATTCTTGAAAGGTAATTGTTTTTTATATTTCATAATACAACTTTAACTTCTCCCTAAATACAAGAATTCCTTTCGTTATCCACTTTATTGTTGTTCTGTTTTGATTTCATTTTAATTCGATTCTTTTTAAAGGACAAGCAACACTAAGAAAAAACATTCAATTTTGGCATCTAGGTCATGCTAGTTTTAAAACTCTCCCATTTAAAAGTAAAGGACAGCAGTTCTTAGACTCTCTAAACAGGTCAGTTAGTTCCAGTTCTTATTTTAATTATTAAAGGGAAGTTAAAGTTTACTAGTAATATTGCTGTATCGTTAGTGTGCTTCGGCAACTCTTATATTGCACTTAAAATTTAAACAAAAGCCATTGGGGAATAATCCAAGCTATTTTCCTAATAAAATATCATTCAAATAATAAGTTGAATACAAAACCAAATAAAGCATTATAGTGACTACTAAATGCGGATCTGCTTCTTTAGAAACATATTAATACAGTTCCATCTGATCTTTATATCTTATAACCACTGATTTTTACCGAAATACAAAGAAACAATATTTCATATAAGTTTGAAAATAAACGATATTGACTTATAAATTTGTTTAAACTATTCACATACACAAGTTATTGGATGTTGTATTAAGTACTAGAAATAGCTTTTACCATCAAGTACAACATTAGCTCATTTTACTAACGTTAACCTTTCAAAGTTTAAAAGGATAAAGGTGCTTAGTTATGAAGTTTATATAGGTCAGTGCTTCACTAATCTTCGTTTTACGTACTAAATGGTTTATAAATCAGTAATAATTATGGATTACTATTGACTTGTTACTTTAAACTTTACAGTTTACTAACGTGAGGTGATGAAATTGAAAATTATAAAGTTTCGCGAACAAATTTTAGACTTAATTATATTTGAAACAATACATTAAATGCCACTAAATAAATTGCTACCCTGCTAATCTTTTAGTAAACTTTGACAAAAAGTAGGTGTAAGATTAAATGCTTTACACTGAACTATAACAACGAATTCCTGTCTTACTGTATACCATTTCCTGAGGTATATATTTCATGTGAGCCATTAATTTCGTATTTCCTGGTCTTTAATTTGACAAGGGTTCAATCTTTAATCGCAATTTTGTTCTATTTGGCTCTTTAAAAGTCAAAGCAAGACCATCGAGTTTATCTCTAAACTTCTGCGTGCTGTACACACTTTTATTAGTAAAACAAGCAAGTGTGTTTTATTACTATCAATGTTATTTTGGTACCTTCATTGCTTCATGCATTGAACATAAGACCATGTTTTATTAATAAATTAATGTCCCCATGAAAGTGATTGATATTTAATAAGTCTGTGTCTTCTTGCTATTTTTTTCAAGAAAATGGATTAATATTTCACATTATTAGACAATATACAATACTTTATGTAAACAAGAAAATAATAGATGCATACAATCCATAATGACTTTGCTTGTTTTCTTGTAAACAATTGCTTTAAATAAACACACCGTAATTCAAATTAAACATTTAATTTCAAAGTAATGTCGCCGGAAATATATTGTCAAGCCCTTAGCAATTCACTCCAGTGAGATTAAACCTCTTGAGCTGCATAATAAAAACCTGTACTATAATTTAATAGTGGATTGTATTTTACATAACTTGTATAAATAGACTGTAACTTCTATTTGGAACTATTTATTGAGTGTATTTGGATACATTTTAAACTTTTTATTTTGTAAGATTTTAGAATTTTCATACATTCTTGGTCTTGTTCTTTCTAATGTCTTATAACCTAACTTAAGGTCAAACTTAGTAATAAATGCAAATTTATCCCATTTTTATACATAAATTATTTTGAACTAACCAATGCCATTATCTTTAATCATAACTACAGATTTTACCAAATATTGATGTACAAATTTATATGGAATACACATTGAAATACTTCAATTAGTGTAAAAATCCACTAACTGAAAATGAGATAAATCTCACAAAAACATAAATGTGTAAATTTGGCCAAGATCATATCCAAACCAGATCGAAAATATGACTAAGTATATTGACCCGCAGAATAGGTCTACCATATTATTAAGATTTATATCATCTTCTAGATCACACAAAGAGATGCATAAGAAGTAAAAAGCTCAACACGGTAATTTTGAAGTGAGTTTAAGAATTAAAATTAATAACTTTAGAAGAAACAGACTTCCGATATTAAAAACTTTTAACTTAATTTTGGCAAAGATTCGTTTGTTTTTAATATCGGAAGTCTGTTTCTTCTAAAGTTATTAATTTTAATTCTTAAACTCACTTCAAAATTACCGTGTAGAGCTTTTTACTTCTTATGCATCTCTTTATGTTAATTACTTTTATTTACAACTTCAATTATTTTTAAAGTGTTTGCCATTATTAGAATTAAATAAAATTTTGTGAAAAAGTTTTTATATAGTTTTATTTATAAAAAACTCTCTTTAAGTTATAAAAGTATCAGGTATATGTTTCTTTAATAAATAATCTTTTGTCAACTAGCCTACTATGTTTTATGAAACAGCAGTCCTGCCGAATGAAGTATTATAAAGCAAAAGATGGCATTTGAATATTGTAGTAATTCCTTATACTTATACTGCACTAGTCTGTAAATCTGGTAGAGATCCTAAACGGTTAAGCCAAAAGACTTTATAGTATTAATAAGTCAAATAAGTAACGATTTTCTTTAGTCAAAATAAATATTTAAATACTGATCTCTTATAACAACATTTATTTACACCCTGAGACGAATATGCACTATAAAAACTGTAATTAATTATTATTTTCCTATGTCCTTCAATTAAATAACAAAGTTTTCTGTTCGTTAAACCATTTCTATCAATAAGGCATTGCGTTTATCAAAGTTCACGCTCCCATCTTTCAAAAGGCGTCTGTTATAATAAAAGCAGGAAATTGTTTAGGAATTCCTCCCCAAGTGTTCGTCTTGTACAAACAAAGAATGTTCATCTATCGTGTTGCATAAGAGTTGGGGAAATATATTGGATATTTGTAAGTAAAATATTAGATTAAATTATAGGAACATATTAGAATTATTTCAAATATGTTTTCCCAGAAAACATGTTTGATTTTGTAGAACATTTTAAGTATTAGTTGTTAAGTATTGTTTTGAATTTTTGATAATTTCCATCAACACTTTTCATCGTTTAAATTAATAAAATTAGCTGTGTTATAACTAGTCTTTTCGTCTCTAAATCCCCTTAAAAAATATGAAAATTAATAAAGATATATACTCGAAAAAATTTAATTTGTTTAATTACACTTTAGCTTTTATTTAACGTTTGAGTTAACTAAGAATGCTGAATTCACTGGATATTTAAAGAAAGGGTATAAGGGTACACTGCTGGTATAAGGGTAAAAGTTTGCAAGATTTATTAACTTTATAAAAACGTGACTATCTGTCGGGGTTATTATATTAACAATGGCAAAGAAGTATATACTGTATATGTGCAAACAAAACCTTGCGTTTACACTATAGCAAATGCGTTATAGAAATATTATTTTGGTTGTAAGATTCAATACAATAGTTTTAGCTAATTACGAACTAAAAGTATCGGTGAACTTAAGTTCTGATCATAATTTAAAGATTTCAAACAAAATCTAAACTTTACATTTAATTTAAACCAATTCTACTTTAAAGAGTTAAAAACATATATAAGGACGAGTTGGACTTACAATAATGAGGTGTATAGTTACGCGAACAACTTATTATAAACAAATAACTCTCGTGCATGTAATTAAACATAAACACTCATTGTTAATCTCTACCTTATTCTTATTACCACTTTCCGAAAAAACCTTGCATCAACAAATGGAAAAAACTACATCTAAACAATTTTTAATTGTTTAATATGTTTTACAAGTAATATAATAGTTACCAGCTATTTTACGGTATTTGTTAATTTATTCAATTGATTGCTATGGTAATAAATGTAAATACATGTATTGGTTTATCATTCTAGGCCTAACCTAAGAATTTTTTCCGACTAATTTACTAATATTGAAATAAAAATTTTTCTATCGAAATTAATTATATCCTATGTTACTCAGGGATAGTGTAGCTTTTTATTAGAAAAACTATGTTTTCAATCGGTTCTGTAGTGCCAGAGATTACCCCCTACATACAAACAAACAAAAAAACAAACTTTACCTCTTCATAATATTAGTATAGATCAAATGTTTTAATGTAAACTACAGAACAGCTGTTTTATGTTTTTAATTGATTTAATACCAAATTTTTTAATGTAAACAAAGCAGATGTTTTTAAATTCTCATGTATTTCATATGGGGATTTTTCGTTTTTCGGGGACCCCAAAAACACCCTAGTTTTTATTTTAGAAAAAACTTATATTTTTCCCTCGTTCCTTGAATCGATACCTTTAATTTGATACACCTCCCATCATCCTCCGATTTACCAAATTCCCACAATTTTTTATCTAAAATTTCGCTTACAGAATTATATATAAGGATATGTGTTTTACATTTTTCATTATAATAATTTAAGCTATTAAGTTTTCAAATTTTAAATAACATTTAAAATCTCGACTCCGTCTCGAACTTGAAACACGATCTCAAGCCTGCAAAACCTCATTTTCAACCCTAGGGGCGAAATATACTATTATGTTCATCCATGTATGCAGCAATTGTAAAAATTTTCCAAGAACCTGCTTTTTATGAAAAATGTCTTCAAAATAAAAATATAAATGTCATAAATCCATTCCATAGTAACTGTGAGACACATTTAAATGTTAAAAGGTTTAGCATATGCATTTTACAGGCTGCCCATAAGTAAAGTGTCAAACTTCAGGGGGTTGTATGGGTCAAAATAAGAAAAAAAGTACATATAAGTACAATCCAGAAAACGCTTCGTTTTATAAAGGATAATAGGATAAAGGTAATGCGTAATAATCGGTTTGTTCAACCATGCATCCTACACCAACACAGTAAATAAATAAATATACTGTATAAATATATGTACTATATTGTATGTACATTTTCTGTCATTATCTTTAACTTAGCTATTATCCTTCATCGAATTGTTTTGACAGTTACAGTATCCGAAATGGAATCAAAAGAGCTAAAAAAGGTATCTTGATATTTACTGTTAAAATGTACGGTTTTTGAGTAATTTAGATTTCAAATTTTCAAACAGCCGTAATTTTGAAACTCATAATTAGATTTTATTGCATATTTTTCTTGAGATAAATCATTGGTAGGTTAAACTTCATGCTAAGTTTGAACTCAATCACTCAAATTGTTCTCTATGTAGATAAGAATTATTTTGTACACAAAACAAAATGGCAGATATCTAGAAAACGAAGCATTTTCAGGTGTGTTAATATAAACATTTTTTGTTATTTTGACCCTTAGAACCATTCATCAAAGTTTGGCACTTTACTTATGGGACATCCTGTATTTACATTTGATAATTAAATTATACGATATGTTCAAAACTTGTGAAGGAATAATATGCGAAACACACGTGTTTAAAAAAGGACATCTTACAAGCGCAGAACGTATGTTTAACGGTTTCCCTTGTTTGCAGTGTTTATGTCTCAGCTATAAAAACATATGACATCACCAGCCGTAATACGTTATGTTTTTATGTGTCAGTCTCTCTAAAACACTTTATCTTGCATAAGAAATAGCTACTAAATGTCTACGAAAGTATAAAATACAAATCAATAAATATTTGCCAGAACTTTGTTACGTAGAGTTCTATTAGTATTGTAGGGAATATTGAATTGTCTCTTATGGATGGAAAGTTTCACTCCGTTGCACCGAAACTTAACTTTAGGTAATTTTCTTAAAGGCGACTATGAATGATAATTTCCTACCGTAAGACGAACATAATTATTCCTCTAACTAAAATTTTAGTAAATAATATGTATTTTAATAAGAAAGAAACTTTAAAATATGAATATTCATATTTACAAAAACAATTGAAGTATGACATGAATACTCAGACAAGGAAGTTCATTGATGCATTGTTGTACATCAGTTGGCTTACTTACATGCTTAAGCGGCAGAAAAGTGCCCATATAAAAAACATTGAGTATACCTTCCATCTCTCACATAGGCGGGCAACAAATTAAACTCTATGTTTTTTATATATGGGTTCTTTTTCCGCCTCCGGATGATAAGTGGTTCTTTCTATCCTATTAAATTGCCAACAATCTTCTTAAAGTTGTAGCTGAAGGATAAATAATATTTTAAAATGATTTCGGTTAATTTAAACAAATTATAATTTTTGTTTGAACATGAAATTACTGTAGTCTGTGTTTATTTATAAAGTAATACTTCATGCGATATTATAATATAATTTTGTAATCTGATATGACTTTCAGGACTTGTTATAATCAGAAACTGGATAGATTCAGTGAAGCACAAAACATCAAGTAAATAGCAAAACATTTATAATATTAAGCAGAACTAACAAATTCCAAGTCAAAACACAGGTCTTAGATTAGAATTTAAACCAAGATAGATTACATTACACGTCACTGCTCCACCAGATTAACTATCCAAGTGAAACCAGTTTGACCCGATGTTCTCTCACTTATGTTGGCTGCATTTAGTAAACTATTATGTATTTTACTATCAATAAAGGTATTGAAACTAATCATAATCATAATCATGATAATGATTATGGTCATAATCTTTCTGATTTACAGCTAAAGTACTTGTATAATTAATATTAGTTTCATAAAAGCAAAAAATGTAAAGAATTTATAATTCCTTAAAAATCTGGAAATAAGATGTTTAGAAGTAAACTTACTTCTTTAATCCATGTTACATACTTTAAAAAACCACATTAAAAATGTATGTTTGATTGAACATCTACTCTTGCCTGGATTTTATTTTATAGAAACCATTAAACAAAACACTATTTTACTTATATCCATGGATGGACTACGTTGTACTTGCTTTTTCCACTACTGTCAAAGACATTGTTGTTTGTCTTATTGTTAGGATATTATATGTTTTGGAGAGTTTTTGTACTAACGGTGTATTTTGATTAACATTTGTTGTACGTTGCTTAATTTTATATTTAATTATAAACGAACAGAATTTGTCGTCAAACATTTGCCATTTATCAAACTAAATTGAAGATCTCATTAAAATCACTCACACTAAAATGTTTAAATTTTTCAGCGCTTGCGTTAAAATTATGATGAAAATGCAGCAGAAGTTTTGTATTTGTTACTTCCAATTCCAGAAAGAATACATAGGGCTCAAAAAATAAATATTTATTTAAACAGTTTTTAAATAGATAAACTTAACTAGAAAACATAATAATTTTGAAACAGATTAACACCAAGTATAGAACCAATTACTAAACATATTTAACGTTCTCTTTTTCAAAGAGCGTAAAATCAAGGGAAATACAAAAAAAAAACATTTAACGTGTAAAATTAGGGGAAAACTAAAAAGCTCAAGTTACATAAAATTATAGCGTTTTAAAAACTTGATATTTGATTTGTGTTAAAACACTTATCATAATATAACCAATTATTTAAAAATAGCAGCCAAAAAATGTATGTTTAAAATATGTAGCATATAATTTTTTTCATTTAAAAGATGAAAGCATATGAAAATAGCTTATTTATATTATTTATTTTGTTTTATTTAAAAAAATTATGATTAAATAATTGTACTAATAGTTTAAAATACTGTACATGATTTTCTCTATGTGTTCTAAGGGTTGTTTTACTTTTTCAATACTAATTATTTACCTTAAGTCCGTCTTGTGACTCCTTGTCGTTTAGTTTAAGACGACATGTTTCGGAGCCGTAACTCCATCATCTGATCATCCCTCTGGCGAGTTCGTCGAACATTAAAACATAAAAATTTTATATATACACACACACACACACACTAACACACAGTTCGTCACACAAATAAATACAAGAAATAAGCCGCATCTCAACGTCTGGTCAGTATAATGCAGGGCAGCCTACTGATCGTTATCTCTATGTTTTATACAAATGGTTGATAGCCGTGTCGTACAAATAGTGGGAGTTGAACGTAAGTTTGTCGTTTAATACGTCATCTGGGTTTTTTATGTTTTATATATTTCAAACTCCTCTATAGCATTCATTATTCTTCCTTTTGTACAAGTGTATAAGGCTTCTACTGTTGAGTTGAAGTCTCCCGGCTTATGATCCGATTCAATGAGGTGACGTGCATAATTAATTAAACCTACTGATAACATCTTGTTAGGGAGATGTTCTTTATAACGTTCCTTAAACGTTCTCCCTGTTTGACCGATATAATATTTGTCACAATCCTGGCAATTAATTCTGTATACTCCGGACCTTTCCTCTATTGGGGTGATAATTTTTGGTTTTAACGAAGCATATAAGTTATTATTAGTACGGAATGATATGGTTATATTATGTTTCTTGAAAACGTTTTGTAAGACATTGGGTAAATATTTAGTATATTCTGAAGAAATATAGCAGTTTTTTTATGGTAATGTCATTCTCAGAGCGTTTTGTGTTCTTTTTCTTGATATGTCTAATTGTCTATTGATTAACTTCTCTATAGTTATAGTATTGTACCCGTTTGCCACAGCTATATGTTTAATGATATTAATTTCGCTTTGGTAATCATCCTTGTTCATAGGTACCGTGATAAGTCTGTGGAAAAAACTATGAAAAGCTGCCATCTTTTGTGAATAAGGGTGGTGTGAATCGGCGTGTATGGTAACGTATGTTACTTTTTCACATTTTTAGATTTCGTGTTATGAATTTCATATACAATGAATTCATACATTTATTTATAAACAAAACGTTTCAATTAATTACATTACTAGAAAGGCACCATGTACAAATATATACTTTAAACATTCAAAATATTAAATTTTATAATAATGATGGAGCACTAAATGAGAGAACTGTGATAAAGATGAGAAAAGTTTGAAATAGGGATATTTAAGTTCATCAGCAAATAAACGAGAGAAAATATAAAGTTAATTCGCATTATTTTTTTAAAATTATAAAGTTATTTTTGGCATATGATTTTATAGTTAACTCACTGCTATTTTAACTACAACTAAATGGATCATCCTCTTGAAAAAGAAGTTACTTGTTGTCTCAAAAAATGCATTAAAAAAATAACGTACCTATGTTACACATTGAACTTCAGGTTATTCATAAGGGAACAACTTGCTTAAATATGTTGTGTAGTATTCTAGACGACTTAAACAAACACAAAAGAAAGCGAAACAAATCCCCTTTAAATTATTAGGAAATATTACATTGGACAACTATTGTTTTACATTTAAAGACAGTAGTTCGTTAACTGCAAAACCATTACGAATTTAAATAATTAAATAAATGAAAAAGGTGTGTAAATTAAAAGGGGAAATGCAGACCAAAGTGCTATATATTTGAGCTTGACGATAGATTGTAAAAGACATTGGGGTGTATGCTTGCGTTTGGCACTTCCCACAACGGATATAATTTATTGTTTTGAGTTAACTTTCATGGCTTCGTGGAAAGTACTTATACATATTTTATTTTATAACTGAGAATGTATGTGTTTGCCTACATAGTGCCTGCATTTACATTTAAACTATTTAAACATATAAGGGTCAATGTTTTTTTTAAATACCTGAAACAAATTTCAGTACATACAGTAAGCCTAGTATCAAGTTTATCATACATTGTTATAATAATTATAACAACGAACAGGAACAGGTTTTATAATAATTATTAAAACAAATGTAAAATGTAACTCCTGTAAAAAAAATGTTCTGCAGGAGTAACTAACCTAGTTTTAAAGGGATATATATTTTATTTCTCTTAAATCATTTTACTATTGGAAAAATTAAGTCGTAATTAATTGTTTTAAGTGCTTTTTAATTGTTACTTACTTGAAAGTATAGCTACTATAGACATAATTTATAAAAATATTTGTTTACTAAATTAAATATTAGGGTTTCAAAATTTGTTCTTACAAAATTAATTTTTATGTTAAAACTAAAACTAACAGTCGCTCTAATTGCCCTGTGCATTCATTACTGGATATTTTACTTTTACTTATTAGATCTAACCGCGAACAGTTAAATATTAAATAGATATAGTTCCAGGCAAGTGGTCCGTATTGCAGTCCAATGGTTTCAAATAATAGCTAAACAATTTTACAAAATTACAGAAACTTCAGTTGTAAAATTGATACAACCTTACCACACATTATTTAAGATATAGAAAGCTTACCTTTTCTTGAAAAATATATCCAACAAAACGTCTTCCAATTACGTGAATGCATTGGTGAGGATATACGGTAATATTCTACCTAGATTTTGCTTTAAAAAATATGTTGGATAACTTTTTAAATTCTTATTTAGATACATATTACAAATAACATATTACAATCTTCTCCACCAAACGTGGTAGGACATTTTTATAAGCAAATTAAGTTGCGAAATGGTATAGCTTCATTTTTTGAATGTACATAAAATATCACATAAAAACATATACAAAGTTTCATTTAAATCAAAAATGTGGGATGTAGAATTATTTTTTATTTAGAAAAATACCGCTTGGAGTTGCAAAGACTACGAAGCGGCAGGCTTTCAGCCGATTCAATGATACTAAATGCAAACGAAAGAGCAATAATACAAATAATGTACATTTATATTTTTAAGTGAAAATGGTCTTTGAATAAGTACAGTGTGTATAAACTTGGATTTTATAATTTTTTGTTGAATGAAACTAGTCAAAATGATCCAACTGCTTCAACTTTTCTGATACAAATTTGAAACTTTCACGATTTATTCTACAAGTTATCTAAAAAACGATGGTGTATTTTCAAAAATGTGAAACACCTAATTGGAATGATATACATTCACGAAATGTCGATATTTTGAGAATATGACAGATTTACAGATTTATAATTTTATTATGAAGTTCAAGAATGTATACAATCAGTTTAAAGTACGATATCAGATATTTATTGGTAATGTTTTGAAGCTAGAGATATGTACTTTAAAATTCTATAATTATTGTGCCTCTAAAAACTTTATAAGTAATTATTGTTTTTTGAAGAATAAAACAAATCAGAAAAATGTATTTAAAACTGCAAAATGTTAGTTTAAATAAACAAAATGAATTTTATTAAACATTTTTTGTTTATGTTTATATCATATAGTTTATGTTGATAGTGAGATTTGTTTAAAAAAATACTTTTTATTTAACTTAATTTACAGAAAACTGTGTAATACTATTAAGTGAAAGGGGGGTTATAATTTTAATTTAAGAATAACTCATCGGAGAATATACTGTTGTACACTTCCAATTCTCAACTCTATAATAATTTAAAAAAAAAAACACACACGCACATATAGAAACATGCACTTTGTGAAATAACCGAATTTATATATTGTTAGTTTGTTCTTTCAAAATTGTAAAATCTTTTCATTTATTTATAAAATAATAATACAATATGGCAACTTAATATGCTATAAATAAATAATAGCATATTGTGAATGCAAATTCGAAAGGTAACTATTATAGTAGTTTTTAATCAAATAACGATTGATATTAATGTGTTTTGGTATTTTGTATCAATATAACATTGTCTAACGGTAAATTCTGTATTTTTATTCAGTTTAGCTTAGTAATTAAATCTTACAACATAAATTTTTTTTCGTTCTTAACTTTTTTTAAATGAAAACGCACTATAACACTTATTTTAAAACCTACCTATTAATTAGAAAAATATTTACTTTATTATTATAAAGATATTATTGTGGTAGTAATATTGTGTTGATAATCTAAAATTTATTGTTTAAATTAATTTTGTGTGATAATGTTATTTGTACTTCTGTCAAAAAAGTATAAATATCAAAGCAACTTACAGTTTGGCTAATCTTCCCCACTTAGTTGTTAATAAAATAATAGTACACGTCTTTTACATGTTCTAACTACATTTATTTTACATACATAAAAAATAAACTAAACCTCTATCATACAAATATTCCATAAATACTTAAAATGGTATAAAATGCCTTATTATTTCGGCGAATATTAGACACCTACACATGGCACAAATCATAACCAATCACACTGATTTTTTATAATTTTCCTTTATACATATTTCTTTAAATAGATTGAAAGTATCTAAAAAAATACTTTTTTGCAAAAATACATTCAATGATTAAACTTGAAATGTTCAAACATTTAAGAAACTTAAAGATAAAACTTATGCAAAACTGATTTGTTAATTATCTACGTATATAAAATCAAATGTATGTCTGTCTGTTTTCTGTTTGTCCTTTATGCGTTACCAAACCGTCCATCTGATTGCTTTGAAATGTTGCACAGTAACACAGGTTAACCCTGGGAAGGTTTTATGCCATTTACCGAAGTCCTAGGACATTAGGGCTGTGCCCCACTAGAATTAAACGTTTCAAAGAAATTTTCTTTTTGTGTTATCAGGGGCACAAAAACAGCTGTTCGTGTAAAAAGCATAGCAACGCGTCTTTTTTGTTTACATTCATTATCATAGCAACATTAATTAGCAAATTTGAAAAGTATTAGTTTTTTGAGGTTACATGGACAAACTAAAAACAAACTAATTAAAAATTGACGAAAAATGCTTACTATATTTTTTCAATGCCTGAACATGATTCAATACAAACATCGGTTGTTACATACCTATTATGTATAAAACAGCTGATTTGAATCAAAAACTGAACATACATTTTAGGTTAGGCCTACAATGAACCAAAACACCAATTGGGCTAATTATTAGAATCAGATTTTTTACAATTCTTCACAACTACCAGTTTTTATTTTTTTTTTATTATGTAAAAGCAACAATAGGATTACTGTATTATCTATAAAGGTTTACAAACTATAAATCTTAATTTGTGTACTATATTCTTAAGTGGCATAAAAACCATTTTGCAATTTGATTACTTAAGTCAATGTAAGGGCCAAGGAGATGGGGTTGTCCCATTCCCAGGAGTATAGTAGAGTTGGGCCTAACAAACCCTTCAAGGACACTTTACTCAAGACCGTCCGTGGGGTTACGTCCAACTCTGCAAGGAAGGACGTGACCATAAACATGGTGATGAATCATGTCCTGCACGAGGTGGCCCTGCTAATACTGAACATGGCGGATCTAGACTGGGAGCTAAACTTCCACGGAAGGGACGGTTGTAGTGTACAGCCGCTGGGAGTAGTGACCCCACCAAGTCCCTAACTCAGAAATACACTCAATCACTTACACATACGCATGCATCCACACAAACCATGACAACTTAGATATGTCACACAGCACAAAAACTGATCGGCCATTTGCCTGAGCGAGCCTCTGCACTTTGTCGGTACCCAGAGGGTACAGTGGGAAAACCGGAAAGGCACACCGGGCTGCCAGGTAGTACAGGGGCCCGACTCAGCCTAACCAGCATGAGTTGGCTGCCCTATCAACTGGCGAAAATCTCGCCTCTGCTTTCACGGCCAGATGGTGACTGGATGGGACCATGCAGGCAGGGGCGGGGGGCCCCGCCGAGGCCACTGGGACTGACAGGAGCAGGTTATAGGTGGTTGAGGGCGGATGGAGCAGTTTTGAGTAGTTGGAAATGCTGTTTACTCATACACACACAACATAACAAATGCAACACAATAAAAACCAATTAATAATGAAATGAATGACAAAAAGGAAAAAACTTTTAACGTGCCATTTGTTTCAGAGTCTCCCAGCTCATACGAAGAAAAAGAAGAATCTGGGGTAGCAGGTCTAACCCAGGACGAAGACACGCAGGGATCGTTGATGTCGATCGACTCGAGCAATTACGAGACAGCCCTGTTATATCCATCTTCAAACCCAAGCTCGCCACAGGGTCCGACAGTCTCTGTTGACAATCTGTGGCCGAAGGAGGGTGGAGAGGTGGAAGAGGTTCAGACACCTATGGAGGTTTCTTCATAGGTGGAAAAAGGGAAAAAAAAGAGGAAGCCTACAAGCTGGGAGAGAAGGCAACGGAGGGAGGCACGGGCGGCTGAACAAGCTGCTGCTGCGGCCGGAAACGGGGTAGAGACCACCCCGGCGGTGCAGGGTGCCAGACCTCTTGTAGCGAACTCCCCTAGCTTCAAGTCAGACAGGAAACGGCCTAGATCGCCGGAACCTGGACCATCGGGTATCCAAAGTGTCGGTCTGATCTCCGAAGCGGAGAAAAAGGCACGACCAGCGGGTACCACACCGGAGGATGTTACTCGTAAGAGAACAACCAAAGGTACGTACGCCAAGGTAACCACACCTGGAATCAGGGTGGCTATTGTACCGGAGGGCTATCCAGAGGATAAGCTCCTGGATGATGATAGTTTGAACGGGGTGAGGAGAGCCATCTTTGAGGCTATGTTTAGCATGCCAGAAGAGGAGGCGGTTCCAAAGTTCCGGGATAACTATTTATCTAAAGGAGCTGTCATCGGTATTTGTGCCGACCAACGCTCTGCAGATTGGCTGCAGAGTATTATCCCCGGTCGAGAGGTCGGGGGTAAGAAACTCAAAGTTATGAAGATGGAGGACCTTCTTCAGTACAAGAAGGTGGTAGCCTGGTTCCCTGGCCCACCTGTACCTACTGAGAGGGTCCTGCAGATGCTGGGAAGAAACGAAGGCCTAAATACAAAGGGCTGGAGGGTCTTCGAGCGCAAGGAGGACGGAATGAAGGGAGTCCGCCTTGTGCTCAGCATCGATTCTATCAGTGCTGGAGTACAGGAGAACTCCTACAAATGGAAACCTTTTTACGGCTTCGCACAGGCAGCATTCACACCGCTGGGAGAGAAGCCTAGGAAGGAGGAAGAGAAAGAAGGAGGGAAGCAGTAGGAGGGGAGCAGGCAATGGTTGGTGGTCCCGTCGCTCCCGTTATAGGAACAGACCACCCCCTGGCTTCAGGGGACAAGAAGACCATCGCTGGACCCCACAAGAACAAGAAGGTGAGTGAAATTAGTTTTATTCAGGCTAATTTACAACATAGTATAGCGGCCTCACGGCTGATTTCTCACTGTTTAGTTGAGACTAATGTACATGTTGCTCTCATACAGGAACCTTGGCTGTATGGAGGCAACATAAAAGGGTTAAACGTAACTGGTTATAGGTTGTATGGTGGTGGCGGGGAAGGAAGGCCAAGGGCGGCGGTCATGGTAAAAGGGTTAGAGTCATGGCCGGTGGCGGGTTTCCTTTCCGATGACCTAGTGGCAGTTAAAGTTAAGATTAAAATAGATGAAGTCATGAGGGAAGTAGTTGTTTGTTCGGCTTATTTTCAATATGATATAAATCATCATCCTCCATCAGAGGAGATGGAAAAACTAATATTAGAATGTAACAAGAAGGGCATTCCGGTGGTGGTGGGGTGCGACTCTAATTCACATCATGTGATATGGGGAAGTACCAACACCAACGCTAGAGGGGAGGCCCTCCTCAATTACTTAAGTGGGACCAATCTTATGGTTCTAAATACCGGGAATGACCACACCTTCCAAAATAGACTAAGGAAGGAGGTCATTGACATAACGCTTTGCTCCTCCACACTTTTTGGAAGAGTGAATGGGTGGCAAGTTTCTACGGAACCAACACTCTCTGATCACAGGCGCATTCAGTTTAAACTGTGCGGGGCTGAGACAGAGAGCAGGCTTATAAGGAACCCAAGACAGACGGATTGGGATTCCTTTAAAGAAAGCCTGGAGACAAAGTTAAATGATGGTCCTATCCAGACCATTCGCAATCATGTAGATCTTGAGCTAACTGTAGGCCATCTACAGGAAGCTTTAACAAACTCTTATGAGAGGAATTGCTGTATGCTCAAAGCTCAACCCCAGGTTCGGGGACTGCGGTGGAACCAGACCCTGGAATCCCATCGTAGGCAGACTCGCCAAAGCTTTAACAAAGCCAAGCGGTCTGATAACCCTGGAGACTGGGAGGAGTTTAGGCAAAGGCAACGTAACTATAGACGAGAAGTTCGGAGGGCATCTAGATCCTCTTGGAGGACCTTTTGCAATGGCATTGAGACCATCTCCGAACTCTCAAGACTTCAAAAAGTACTCGTCAGAGACCCGGTAGGAAGACTCGGTCCCCTCAAGCTTCCATCAGGGGAAATGACGGAAACGGAAGAAGATACCCTGAGGTATCTATCAATAACACACTTCCCAGGATCCGCTGAAACTGTGACATTGCGGGAAGAAAACATCCCGGATGTGATAGGGAAGGCTGACTGGGAAATGGCAAAGAAGATAATAACTGGCAACAGGGTCAAATGGGCAATTAAGTCCTTTGACCCCTTTAAAAGTGCAGGACCAGATGGAATATTCCCAGCTCTTCTCCAGAGGGGCGGAGATAAGCTGGTGCCATGGCTAATAAAAGTATTCAGGGCATCTCTTGCTCTAGGACACATACCTAGGTCATGGAGATTAGCGAAAGTAGTTTACATCCCTAAACCAGGGAAAGGAACTTATAGCAATCCAAAAGACTTTCGACCTATTAGTTTAACATCATTCCTACTTAAAACGTTGGAAAGACTGATAGATAGATACATACGGGATGGAGCAGTGGCTGCAAATCCTTTTCATAAAAATCAACATGCATACATTGCAGGCAAATCTGTCGAAACAGCACTCCACCAACTGGTAGCCAGGGTGGAAAAGGTGCTGGAGCAGAAAGAACTTGCGATGGGAGTTTTTGTGGACATCGAAGGGGCGTTTAACAATACCTCCTTCAAATCCATGACAGACGCATTAATCAAGCGGGGGGTAGAACACACTATCACCCGCTGGATAAAAGTTTATCTCGAAAATAGAATGGCGATCTCACAATTAAACAGTAGTGAAATTAGAATTGAGGTTGCGCGTGGATGCCCCCAAGGGGGAGTTCTTTCACCTCTCTTATGGTCTATGGTAGTGGATGATCTGCTTGTGGGACTAAATGAGAGAGGAGTTTATACCCAAGGTTATGCGGACGACATATGCATTCTGGGAATAGGCAAATTCCCAGGGACTGTATCTGACATCGTCCAAAGCTCACTCAAATGGTTGGAACGCTGGTGTGAGAGAATGGGTCTGGCTGTAAACCCAGGGAAAACAGATCTCATTCTCTTTACTAGGAAACGTCGGACGGATGGTCTGTATATGCCCAGTCTACTGGGACAAAGACTTACATGCTCCGAAACAACTAAATACTTAGGCGTCACCCTAGACACAAAGCTGATCTGGAGTGAACACATAAGAAGAAAGGCAGCAAAAGCGTGTAACGCTTTCTGGGCATGCAGAAGAGCGATTGGAAGTTCATGGGGGCTTCGGCCCCAGATGATGAACTGGCTCTATGTTACTATAATAAGACCGTCTCTAACTTTTGCCTCTTTAGTCTGGTGGCCTGCTACCAGGAAGGAATGGGCAAAGAGAGAACTTAATAAAGTACAGCGGATGGCCTGCCTTGGAATCACGGGGGCCATGAGAACGACCCCCACAGCGGCCATGGAAATCCTGTTGGACCTCCCACCTCTGGACCTCATGGTACAGGGGGAGGCTAGCAAGGCCGCAATGAGATTGAACACAGGAGGGGGTTGGTCAACATCTCTTGCAAGAAATGGACACGGTGAGTGTCTGAACAAGATGCTGGAGTGGGATCCGATGCTGCAAGCCGGTACGGATTACATGACTCCTAAGTATAATTTCAATAGCAGATTGGAGGCTATTTTTCCGGCTCGGGAAGAGTGGCTACGGAAACAAGTAGATCTTGGAAATGGACAAATCTGGTTCACGGACGGGTCTAAAACAGACAAAGGTACGGGAGCCGGAATGTACATGCACAAAGGACCGTACACCCAGGGAAGATACTCTGTGTCGCTGGGACTATACTCTACGGTCTTTCAAACGGAGGTATACGCAATACTTGCATGCGTAAAACGAATACTGGAATCAGGAAGCATGAGCACAGATGTTGCGATATGTTCTGATAGTCAGGCGGCTATAAAGGCTATTATAGCTACAAAAACAACATCAAAACTGGTCTGGGAATGCCAATTACTGCTGGATAAGTTGTCAAGCAGTAGGCAGGTAAGACTTGTTTGGGTCCCTGGACATGAAGGAGTGGAAGGGAATGAAATAGCAGATAAACTGGCTAAGAGAGGAGCAGGAACTCCTCCGACGGGCCCAGAACCAATGATAGGAATATCAAGAGGCTATGGGAAAGAAAGTGTAAGAAAAAATGTTCAATCAGGACACTTGCGTAGATGGAGAGAGACGGTAAGAGGTCAGAGACAGGCACACGACTTCATTGAAGGCCTGGATGGACGCCTAAGCAGAACACTGCTGGGTCTTGGCAGGCCAGAAGTGAGGTTGTTGGTCGGTCTACTGACGGGACACAACTCTCTGAGGAGGCACCTCCACCTAATGGGGCTGGAGAACAACCCATTATGTCGAAGGTGTGGAGAGAAGGAGGAAACCTCATTCCACGTTCTATGCGAATGTGATGCCCTCGCATCAATGAGGCAGAAATATCTGGGACAAGGATACCCTGACACCAGTTATATACGAGAGGAAGGACCCCACGGACTTCTTCGGTTTGCAAAAAGGGCGGGTTTGATGTGAGCTACTGCCTGGACATGGGGCACAGAGGACCTCATGGTTTAGGTGCAGTGGGTCCCGGTGGTGGATCACATAAACCCTCTATATAATAATAATAATAATAAGTCAATGTAATGAAATGGAATAACTACCATTTAAATTAAATCAAGCAATAGCGAAGCGTTGCGTGGTCCACTAGCATAATATATTTTAGGTTATATTTCAACACTTTAAATAATCAGCAGATGTGCTACTTACTGTATAAAATGTTAAAAAATATAATTAATTAGACTATTAATGTTATTTTTTAAGCTTTTATATTCCATTAAAAATTTTTCAAACATAAAAAATATACTCGTTTTCGGAATTATTATTTTCTTATCCAGTTTAGAATTAAATGTATACTTTCTTAACTAACTCATATTTACCAGACTAAGAGGAAACAGTAAAACTATAAAATACGGTCCTTATTAAAACTGAAAGCTAAAAATATACATTTTATTTAAAATGATTAAATAATTAGCAATAATGCTATTTGCATAATTAGATACGGTATAAGAATTTTTACTAGTATTGTGATTTAAATTTTTTACTTATTTTGGGTAAATATTATTTAAGTGGTAATTTTAATTAAACTGTCTAGGTATTTTTTCTGTTAAATATGTTTACTGCTCACAGTCCTTCTTTGTTTTTTCTCTTATGGTTGCTGGTTACGTCAAATTGCCTGTTTTTCAAGCATTTTTAATTCTTTGTAAAGTTGTTTTATCTTGCATTGGTTTAATGTGCACCGTTTGATCAAAGTGAAACACATACACACACATTAACGAATAACATAAACACACGATACTTAACCCTAAAACCGGCAATGTTAACGAAAATTGATTTCTTGGCGTGTGCAAGCATTTATTCAAAAATTCGCCAAGAATATTAAATAGCTATTCAAAACTGTTCCGTAGCTTTTTTGTAAAAAAAGGTTCAACTAATTTATATATACCAGTAAACAAATTATAGATGTAAATTTTACAAAGTTATTAGCTCAAGAAACAACAATTGTTCAGTAACGAAACGAAAAAGTTCAACTTCAATCCTACATAAAAATTAGTAAACATTTTTTGTAATTTTGTTCAAAAATGTAAAAAAGTTCGTGTTTAGTTCTAAATAGAACTTTATAAAAACATTTATCAATTTCAAATTTCTTATTTTTAAAACACCAGTTTTTATGTCCCTATTGCAAAACTGCTATCAAAAGTACACCAAGTTTGAAACATAAATCACTAATATATGCTTTGCCCACAAATTAAATATTATTATAACAAAGTGTAGAGAATAAATCAAAGAATTGAACTGTATACTTGTAAAATATCTTCTCAGAAAAGTGTTTGACTTAAACCGTTCAAACAAAACATATTTATTTTACAAGAAATGTTAGCTTGAATCATTCTCGTTACAAACATATCAAAATATGTCTAAAAATAACTGTGATCACGCAGATATCACGTAAGGCTGTTTATTGGTTGGAAAACTGACAAATTGCAAGGGCCTACAAAACGCCCCACAACTTTAGAACTATTTGTCCGATTTTTTATTGGATGGCAGTTTCAGATATTGGAAAGTGTGATGCATCCATCACTATATAGATATAACTCAGAAAAAATTCTGGGCGGGCTGTAGTTAGGGACAAAATTTGAGTTATTTCGTTACGTTTTAGGGTGAAATCCGGTGAATATTCGGGCGGCGAGTGTGTTGTAGAAAACTAATAAAGTTCAACGATAATTACGTATGTAAATATACGTTTTAGAAAAAATTGTACATACAAAAAATAAAATTTAAATCATTTTTTTTGCAACAGTTTGTGTCTTTTTGAAATTGGAAAATTTTTAGTGGGTTAAATATTCGATATAATCACGCGTTACAAATGTGTTGTCGTAGCCAGGAGTGAACGCAAGAAACGTGTTATCTGCCGGTTCTAGGGTTAACGGTAACACTTCAAATAATTTGAAAAATTACGCGAGTTTTCTTTTGTAAAGTACACGAATCAGTATTGCAGGTTAGGTGTCCTTTACTGAAAGGGATTATTCTTTACTCTACCTGATAATTCTGTCTAAAATTAATTGTGTTCGACTGAAATACTGGTTTTACTTTAATTAGGAGTTTGGATATGCTTCTGTATGTTTATTTGCTTAAAATTTATTTGTGTAAATGTGATGCTTGGAACAAACAATACATAAGGGAAACTGGATGATCTTTTAAAACTCAATTATTTAAAGAGCACATCCCAAACGAGAATTTCACCAACAAAAATAAAATCTAAGGTTTGCAGAACACCTAATAGACACAGGCCATAATAAATTACACTAATATAGAAAAGAATTAGAACATTTTACATAAATGCTTTAAATGCCCAGTTAAGAATTTTATTATTTGCTAGTATTTAGCTAAATACTGACCTTTAAAGTTCTTTATCTTTAAAATTCAATTATTATTTTAATTAATAAAAAATTACTATTACTTTATATTGGAATAGGAATTACTACTCAACACTAATAGATTTATTTCAATTAGTAAAACAGGAGGATATAATTTATACGGTTTCTTTATAAAGTTAAAAATCGTTTCATGAATTCAATAATTTGATTCAGAAATTTAATATAATTTAAAATGATAGCTTATATGTTGTTATAAATCAATAAATTGACTAGGAATAATAAATGTTTTTTTTTCTTGTTTCCAATCCTAAAATCACCAAGTTTTTTTTCCTAAAAAGACAAGAATCAGATATTGTAAATAATAAATTAATTGAAAAAAATCTCTAATCCGTGGTTAACATTTTGAAGAAGAAGAAAAGATTTTTTAAAGTTATAATTAATCCTACAAATTTTTTAAAAATAATTATAAAATATAATTGTTGAGGAATATTTTTGGTCTGGGTTACATAAAGTAAATATATTTAATTATTCTCTTTTTGTTTATAACAACAACAAACTGTATTTTTATAGTATAAAAGGAATAGTTTATATTATCATTCTAGAAGCTAGAGAGTTTAATTTTTATTCCTCTGTTCTCATCAAAGCAAAACAACAAAGTGACAAAGTATGTGTTACAACCAGGCAAATTAGTATTCAAAATAACATTTCCATTGTTACTGTTGTGTATAAATATGCAGATACAATAAACTAAGCTACGAGTTGCCACGGCTAATGCTACAGTATGTTACTTGATTACGTATTCCAACTACGCCAACAGACGTCCCTTTGTCTCTGTGGTTATATATTCAAATATAACTTAAACAAAGTCGTCACAGTGGTGGTAACCAGTCCTCTAAATTCCATGGTTGGTTGAATTGTTCTACTTCTTATTCGTCTTGATGCATTTTGTGTTAACAATATTTTATTATTAACAATATTTGTGTACCAGATAAAAGTGTATTTAAAACTACAGTTCATTTTTGTTTTACTTACTAAAAGCTTCATCGTACTAAGTACATACTAAAAAAAAAAAAAAATAAAATAAAATATACAAAATTATGAAAGCAACGATGAATTATTCAAATTCGTTTATTTTACGAAAAATTATAATATTCCCCAATAGGACTGAAACTATTTAAACAATTAAAAACAGTATAATTGCGTAAGACTAACTGAACAGTGCCCCTCTCCTAGCAGGCTATAGTGTTTATTACATGAATCACTTTAGGGTTTTACATATAGTTAGTTACTACGTATTAAACCATTATAGTATTCAATTTAGGTTAATGTTTGTATGGGATGTACATAAAATATAATGATAAATATTCAGGAAATGGGTATAAATGTAATTTTCTTATATTTCATGTTGTTATAAAAGGAAATTATGATAATGTGTCTAAAGCAAAATGTTTATAAATAAATGTAAACTGGCTAACAAGTTTCCAACAGTATGTTTGTGTTTGTCGCATCTGTGTTAATTAAAGTCTTTAGAGACAAGGTTTAAAATTTAGATTTTTTTTACAATAAAATATGTTTTTATTGTTTTAAGTTAACGAAGGAAACAGTTAGCTGCCTTCTAGAAATTATTGGAGAAAAATAACTTACAAATTTAATAAATAGCAACAATAAATAATAAAGTACAGTGTAAGTTAGTAATAATGTTATAAGTCAAAATAATGTTAACACAACACGTTATGAGTCAAGTTTTAAGTTTAAACAAATGCCGATTGACTTAAATAAATAACCTGGTACAATTTCAGCAAGTTAGAAAGTTCTAAACCTTTACCTTTTATCTTCTTAAAAGGTTTTTCGTGTGTCTATAGTAAAATAAATATTTTATTGTTTATTT
>JAGFPH010008348.1:0-10366 GCA_018207615.1 Philaenus spumarius
AAATAGACAAAACAAGGCAGGTTAACAAAAAATCTGCTATTCAGTTTTACATAACATATACGGGACCACACACAAAATTTGCAACTTTGTTTATGGAATAAAACTGATTTGTTATGTTTTGGTGTGCTTATTACAAATATACAGAAGAAGCGCTTTAATTCGGTCCGACTTTTGCCTGCTCATTAAACATTGAATTTGCTCGGGCGTGTGATAAAGTTGGTCGCTAAACGCCAGTTTTAAGTCTGCTACATACAACTAGTAACGCATTACCACATCAAACTATACTCTGGCATTAATGTGTCTGAGGAGGCACCTCCACCTAATGCGGTTGGATAATAACCCATCATGTCGAAGGTGTGGAGAGAAGGAGGAAACTTCTTTCCACGTTCTATGCGAATGTGATGCCCTCGCATCAATGAGGCAGAAATATGTGGGTCAAGGATACCCTGACACCAGTTATATACGAGAGGAATTTCCCCACGGACTCCTTCGTTTCGCAAAAAGGGCGGGTTTGATATGAACTGCTGCCTACACATGGGGCACAGAGGACCTCATGGTTCAGGTGCAGTGGGTCCCGGTGGTGGATCACACAAAACCTTTAATAATAATAATTAATACCCCTTTCGGAGACCGAAAAATACTTATGGTTATTAAGACGTCATTTAAAGTAAACATTTTTGTTTTAAGAAGGAAATTGTAAATTTGTGTTTTAAGCAAATAATTTTTTGAGATGTAATGTGTTTTCCAGGGTTACAATAATTGTTATATAAAGCATCGTTATCTTGGTAGTTGTCTTGTAAAGCTTAGACTTGAGCGGTCAAGACCTTTGACATACATTTTGGATGTTAAAGTTCTAAATTCTGTACTGGATTAAGTGTTCGGAGATTCAAGACAAGAGCAGAGATAAAATTACAGAAACATTTTATTAATACATTTATTTATTTATTCCTTAAAATGTTCAAGTTGGTGTTGTTGAAAAACAAATATTACAAAATAAACAGATTGTTGTCAGCTACAACTTGTACTGTCAATATAAAGTTCGTTATTGTCTCAGAAGAGATTCAGCCAAGTTACACTATCTTCTACAGCAACCATCGTTATGCTTAATTTAAACTTTCCACTTAGTTTAGTTACTTTTTAAAGAAAACTTTTCCAACTACAAAGATAACGCAGTTTTATCTAAGTGTATATCGTGTATTTTAATGAAGACGGGAGTTTTCTCACAAGATTCTCTAGTAATTAATAATAATTATTATAGTGAGTAATTAATAGTGAATATTAAATTTCCAAATTGAATAATATTTTTTAAACATTCATTTTCATTTATAAATATTAAGCGAATTTCCATAGGAAAGATGAGCTATTGCATTGACACTTATGGTAAGACCTAAGGTTGGGAGTAGTTAATAAACACCGATCATTGTCCATGGTCCCCAGAACACGATCTGGGGTGTCATTAGAAATTTTATAAATATATTTACATATGTGTTCGCACTACAACGGCCAAATTTTTAGACCGATTTGGTCAAAATTTGGTGCACACGTTGGTTGTCTATGTCGCTCGGACGAGTTAGCCAAAAAAATCCAACAACCGGAAGCACGTTTTTTGACTGGAAGTAACCATTTTTTGATACTTTTGTAGGAAAACTTTTTAGGGTTTTATCTAAAAACAATAAATGTAAGATATTCTGCTCATTTTGTTTTTTTACACGACCTTATAGCTTGCTTTGTTCACCCAAATATTTTTGTATCTAGCATAAGTAAGGCGAGTTGACAACAAGGATGGGGTTAGCGAGTGTTTTGTAATTGCTGCGGTATTTATATATACAATTTAAAAATTTTAACAAACCTTCCTACAATTTTCAATTATACAAATATTTTATTTGAACGAGTTAAATATATTTAATTTATATAAAATGTTTGACTTGAAGATAAAATCTTGGTTGTTTTATTGACTTCGTTTCTATCCAAGCCCAATTGCACAATGTACAAACACCATTTAACTTATTTTAAAAGACGGTCACATGTTTTCTAGAATTAGAATGCCCTATTTTAAATTAAACTTACGTTTAAATCTTTATGCAGGCATTTTTCTTTTGAAATGTTTCTTTATAAGTAAAGCGTACTTAATATGTATTTTTATAAACAATTCTTCGGTATGGGTCAGTCTATATGAAATTAACACACAAAGTATTTTTTTTTCAACCTGACCTCTTCAGAACTTCATGAAATTTTGTACACTTATTCTAGTCCATAAAGTAAGGTTATTTCCAAAATTAAAAATTTTTTGTCAAGTATATTTTGAGATATAGAATTACAAAGTATGGAAAAAAACGCTAATTTCGGTAATCGTCAATACCTTGAAATTTGTGCCAAATTAAGGTGTTTTTAATAAGCTTTAATTTGATATGTAACACAAGTAGTTTTGTAAAATCTTCATTTTCCCCCAAAACAATCTTTTTTTCAAAATGCGATTTTCAAAAAACTACCTTTTTAAAAATTTGAAAAAATTTATGTTTTTTATTAATGTCTTTGTTAAATAAATGCAAAATTTCATCTTAGCAATCTAAGTAGTTTTTTTAGTTATAATCAATATGATTAGTAATTATAATTAGTATGAGTATGTCGTCTGTATTTTCACTTTTCAACAGCCTATCACACCAGCATAAAGATTGTGACAATCCAAAATAAATTAATATGTGGAGTACTTCAATAATAAATGATTAATTAACTAGTTAGTTAAAAAAATTTAGATTTACTATGTTGTGTAGCTACCGAATGATAAAACACTAGGCTATAGTAAAACACACCTTATTTACACTAATATTACACTACAGTAGTTGAAAAATGTACCTTTTAATTGTAGATAGTTTTCATAACTGCTGAAAACTTGGCAGTGATTCGCTCTTCATCCTTTTTTTTTAAGTTGATAAGTTCTCCCTGTGGCAGTTGAAACAGCAATCTTTGCAAGGACATCATATATGGGAACGAACAAAATATCAGCCCTTGGTAGAAATGTGAAGGATGGTGAAGGTCGATGTGGTTGCAAAAAACTTATCTGTACTTCATTTCTGTCTTCAAATACACTAAGCACACACACCCACATACCATTTACTGTCATATAAACAAGCCACAAAACCATTGATATTTTCTAGTGGAACCATCGTCCTCTGAACTCGCAACTTTGTACATCATACTTTCCATCATAGCTGGGGATCAAGAGGTCGGGTTGTAAGCTGTGTTGATCTGATATGGACTGACCCGCATGCATTAATGGGTTAACCCATCGTTTAAAAGTAATGTAATTACTTATGATAGGCTGCGTTTATTACAACTTTTCGAAATTAATACTTTTATTTAGTAAATACATAGTTTGAATTATTCATGCCTATTTTTTTATTGAAATTTATTGTAGTTTAAACTGTAGCTCGAGTATTATTTATAGGAAAAATACGATAGAAACTTGTTTCGGCATTTACTCCAAGTTGGATGTAGTTTCATTTGGGTATATATTAAATTCCGTCGTCTCTGGAGCTACTTTCCACTGACAATGCAAATATAAACTTTGAACAGAGTTCAGGACAAAGAACGAATTTGTTACAGTTCCCGTATAGCCGTAAGTTGATTTGGCAGTAAAATCACGTAAACATTGTTTGAAAATTCACATCAAAGTAAACTGCATGTCTTTGTAATACCATGTAGTCGTGTAACAAAATACGAAAAAAAAACTTAAGCAAAGAGTGCAATATCATGGGAACAAAACCACTTTATCATAGTTATTCAAACAACCCGTACATTGTGTCCTTTCTGGGGATGTTGTTGGGTTAGAATTGCAGTTTAATTAAGCCTTGCACTGAGCTCGCCTGCAGTCTCTCCTCTCAATTTTCATTATTTTTTATCATCGAGTGTCCGGAGAGTACAACGTACATAATACTCCATTATTTATAATCCATTATTATTATCGTAGTATAGCGGCCTGTGTGCATGTATACGCATGTATACACTAATACATTGTATATACTCGACTGTATCATATGCGTGTTTGACTTTTTGAATGGGTAAAATCTTGTGATTTCGCGTCATCGACATGCTGTAATAAATAGCAGTAAGTGAAGTTTGTTGACCACTTGAAAAGTTTATTTTAAGGCTTCGCCGCATCTCCCAAATTATTTAAGGTTCCGTCACATCTCCGAAAATATTTAAGGCTACGCCGCATCCCCACAATTATTTCAGACACAGTCGCATCCTCGCAACTATTTAAGACTGTTATTCTCACGGAAACGACTATGATAGGACAGAGGCCCTTAAGAGTGGAATAGGGTGGTGGTAGCAGTGACCTAGATCCTGACGCATGATCCAGTTTTTCCGTGAATAACAGGCATTTTTAATATAGCTTAAATTTATAACACGCATTTATTATGTAACGTTTTCATAGTGTGAAACAAAATCACAAAACTGTTTTTTTTTATAATTTGCTCGAAGAGCAACTGGATTACTAAAATTAAATTAGTTTTAAAGTTTTAAAAATAATTATCAACATCATTTGCCATTACTCACTTGGTGTGTCTTCAGAAACCGCAAAAAGTCTATCCCAGTTTTCTACTACATGTAATACGATCGTATGACGAATATGACTAGGCCTACTTTTTTCTTGAGTATTATCACAGATAAAAGAAACTAATAGTTTCAATTATCTGTGGTATTATACATAATGGAAGACAAAGATCGGAAGAGACACGTACCATCCCCTATAAGAGTCATTCATTTTTAAATAAAATTAATAATGCTATAAGGCAAAATTATCTCAATTTACACTGTAAACAGTAAACACGTATAACCTCTCTACCAAACGAACAAAACAGCTGCTGTGTATTGTGTTATACAAAACACCAGAAGTATAATTGAAACCAGTAAAATAAATGTATGAACGTCAATAATGTTTAGTAATATTTATATTGTATTTTAAGAAGGCTTTGTAGCCTTAAAACGAGTTTTTACTTCGTGTTGTACGGTTCTAAACACACGTTTAGTCACTGACTTGACTCCTTCTTCCCAAGAACGCTCGGAACTTGACCCCTTCTTCCCGCTAGGGCATTATTTTCAATCAATTTAATAGTGACTAGACCTATTTTTCCAACAAAACCTTATATGAATGTGAAGTACTCAGCCAGGTCTACCACAATCCAACAATAACTAAATTTGTGAAAAAAAGTGACTTTACCCCCTTTCCCCTCTAGCCCTTTAATTAACATGAAATGAAAAGTATGTATAATACAAACTTAGAAAAGTAAGTTAATATAATTATTTATTTTTATACAAGTATTACTGTTTCCTTACGTTTAATGTTATTATAATAAAGATGTAAATACATTTGGGTCAATCACATATATTTTGAATTTTCCCAGACCAATAAAGTATAAATTCAATTTATCTAAAACATTATCTTATTGAAATCCTAATATTACTTAACTATATACAATTGCTTTCTAGGCATGGTTATGATTTGAAGATAGTTTTTCTATTTTATTCCGATTTTTAAAGATTGCGAAACAGCTTAGTTTGTCAATTCCGTCCTACAGATTTATCAATTTTTTACTAAATGTTGTATTTACATTTTTGTACATCCTTTAACCTCTAAAGAAACATACAACTATTACTTCTACCTATACACTGCATTTTTTAAAAATACTTTAATCTAAACAATGTAAATTTTCAACAATATGTTAGATTGATTTATAAAAATCTAAATGACAAAGGATTGAGATTTAAGAGTTTGGTTATAATTTTAGAGTTACTAATACATCCAGTATCTAACAAGTGGTTTCTTGCAACCAAACATGTAAACTAGTTCAATTTATATTTTTAAATATTATTTGAATATGAGGAACGGAATGGACACTACTAGGACGGAATGGACACTACTAGGACGGAATTGATCAAATGGTTAAGGAGGTTTTAAATAACACAAATCATGTCAAAGTGTTGATATTATTTTAATAAAACTTGTAACTGATAAACTGATAGGCCTAATCATTACAATTTACAGACAAATGTTCTGCCTAAACTTATAATAAATGCGGTTTCCTTGCGTAACCAGTTGCGGAGATGGGAGGACTCCTACAATCTGGTCACAAGAAATGTACCCAATGTCCGATTAATTTGGGCGAAAGGTTGAGGTTGACTTTCCACATTGTTCAAAAAACATAACCTCAACTTCTCGCTCAGGCAATACCTCGCCTTGAATCATTGCTACAAAGCTTTTCTTTTTAAATTTCCCCAACGGAATTGAGACCACAACGAAGGTGTCAACTTTTAGATCTTCAAAGCCAAATGGCATTGGGTTGAAGGGCATAGTGGTAGGCTCTTCTCCCTCTTCCTCGGAAGAATAGACATCTGCCACTTTAAGAACTGTTTTACTGGTCTTTGAGCAGGGTGTCTCAGCTAAAAAAACCAGTAAGTTAAGGAAAACTTACTAGTGTTAGACTCGATTGCTACTTTAAATGCCTAAGTAAAAAGCTAAAAAAACATAAATCATTGGAAGAACATAGCACATTTTGTTTAAAAGGATACTTCTTGCCTGGTCCCAGGCGTCAAACGAGTCTTCACTTGCAGATTCCTCCGGATTGAAGTCTTTATTGTTACTTGCTGGAAATTTTAGATAAGGAATACACAGGCTAAAGTTTAAATGAAAAATTCTACAAAATCATTAAATTAAAAAACACTTTTTAAACTCTCTTTGACCTAATGGCTGAATAGTGCTATGGATTTTAATTAAATGACCTTTTTGATGAATAGTGGTATGGATTTTAATTAAATTAAATGAAAATATATTGGCGTGTTAATTTCTTTAGAAGGATGGACAATACATATTTGCTGTAACTGTACAGTACAACCCAGTCTTGGTTCTAAATGTTGAAAGTTATAGTGATGTTAAAAAGTATTAAATAATATTTATAATAAAATACTGCAATTATAAATTAAAGACAGTATGTTTATCTACATTGAACAAAAGGATACATGATTCGTTCTTGGGTTGAAGTAAATTCCATTCTGAAGTAAATTTGAATAAGTAGTGTGTACATGTTTCTAGCAGTCTGCATTCACTGCAACTCAGTCTTCTCATTCTCAAGAAAAATGTAGGCTTTTCTCTGTTCCAGATAACGCTCTTTAGTTTCATCGTCCCAGGGATGGGTAACAATCTGTGATTAACTAGTTTCTTCTCAACTGTTTGTTCCATTTCTCGGATTTTACTCTCATCTATGAGAAATGATGTAATATTCAAGTGATTGATTGTGCTAAGTACCACCTCAGAGTCAGTTACATCTTTGCCCATAGTGACGGCCCTGTCACAAGTACGCTTAACGAGCCCACCAATACCGTCAGCTGCGCCCTTTCCATGGCCAGCCTCCCAGAAGTTCCATGTACACAAGTCAAAATTGAGATAGGAGCATACTTCACACATGAGTAGGAAATTTGTTTTATTTCTGTATTGTCCTGTTGGACCATCTGTAAAAAAGTGCAATATATTGACATTAGGATGGTTGTTCTTCAGCAATTCCAATATTGGGTTTAGATGTGCCCAAACGGCTGGGGCTTCATGAATTGTTGCATTTGAAATCGTACAAAATGGGATTTTTTTATTGTCTCCATTTTGAAGTTTAAGATACACTATCCCTGTGTGTAAGGCAATTTGTTTTCTGGAGGCCCCAAAATGTATAGCTTGCACCTCCTCACCATATTTACAGTTGTAATTCTCGCTCCAGTCACATATGATAGCAGCTTCATTTATTTCAAGTTTCTGCTTCAACTTAGTGAACTGTTGATGTTGATGTACCATGTTGAAAACATGAACAGCAATGGCTTTCAAATCTTTATTAGCCTCTTTTAACAGTTCACTAGCTTTACATAACACCTTTTCTTTTACGGTTCTTTTCACTTGAACCATTTTATCACTTTTCTTACTCTTGTATTCCTCTTTTATATCTACCCACCTGTAAAAGAATGTGTTAAAATCTTCAAAGGTATCATTAACCAACAGACTCAGTTATTTTCAATTTACACTTACTGCATGTATTGAACATACAGCTCATTTCATCAGTCTTGCACACTGTCTCTCTGAGAACTTGCGATGTTGAATTGGTTTTTATGATTCTAAGCAGTTTCAATTTATCTAGTTTAAATTTAAAATTTGCGTGTGTTTTACACAAACACGTGTCTCTTTGGCTCAATTTTTTGTGTACGACCCAAAATGGTTTTATTCTAATAAATGTTTGGTAGGATATCTTTACCATTTCTTTTTGCTGTCTGAATTTCTTGTTAAGTTCTTTGATAGGTAAGAGTAAGTACCTTTTTTGTTTCTGTATATTTTTCCTAGTAATGTAGTCCCGTTTACCAGGAGCTTGAGAGGAGTTTTCATTATCTTCAAAAAATTCAATCACCTTGTGTCTTATATTAGAAATATGTGTTGCCCGTTTCTTTCTTTTCTTGATAATTTTGTTTGCTTGACTTTGGTAATATAGTGATAGTATGTTTTCCTTTTTCAGTGCTTCCTTCGCATTTTTTTTTTTTTTTTGAAATCACTGGTCCAAAGATATTTCTGGCTATAGTTTTTTTTCTTCTTGAGTTTTGCATTTGGCAGAATTCTCTTGTAACTGCAAACGCAAAGCCGCTCCAGTTACTTAATTTCTCCTTATCTCTTCAGGTCCTGAACGTAATATTTTATCTGCAATTTTCCCTGGAGAGTTTTTGTCACTTGCATCTAAAATTTTCTTTTTTTGTCGCTGGTATTTTTTCCGCCATTTATCCGTCTTCTTTTTTGCCTTTGTCAGCGCTTCTTTTAATTGTCTTATTTCTTTTGCGTCACGATCCCGCCTTTTACGTGATCTTCTCTGACCAGCTATTTTACGGCTTTCACTGCTTCCTTGATGAAGTAAAAATGCTGATGCAGGGGAACCCGGAGGTGTGTTTTCCTCAACAAAAAGTTCAGCATTTTTTAAAGCTTCTTGATGTTTTCTGTATTTAGAAGTAGCTTCTCGCCACTTCTTTCTTTGAACTCTCTTGTCTCTATTCGACATGTCAGAAATTGTTTTAAGTTTTCCTTCTTCTTTAGCTTTTTGTTTTCTTTTCCCGTCGTACTCCTTCACTTTTTCCCGCTTTTCCTGGTTATCTTTTAATTTTTCTCTATATTTTCTTTTTCTATCTCTTTCTTTCTTTCTTTTTTCTTCAGTACTCAACGTTTTCTTTTTAACTTTAACCATGGCTCAATCTAAAAAAAAGTACTAGTTTGAACCTGTGTTAATTAAACCCTATTAAACTAAAATTAAGAGCGAAAAATAATAAGCCGTGCTCGTACAGAATCAATTTTTATGTACGTGTATTGACAAATTTACTAGAACTTTAATTTTTTTAAATTTAAATTATATTTAGATTAAATTTAAAAAAATATTTGGAAAAATTAACAGTTTCAAAATTGTATGCCAAACGTTAAAAATAAAACATAAAAAAGCAAATACTATATTTAAAATTTACATAAATTCCGTCCCATTCCTGTCAATTCCGTCCCATTTCAGGCTAAACAAAAGCGGGACGGACTTGACATTTGTAAGATGTTTACTGGTAACCACAAAATGGCTGCCCAGTTCACTAGGAATCTACTGGCATGTACTCAAGTACTCTTGATAGTAATTAAATTTCAATGAAACAATCGGATAATAAGCAACTTACAACTAGCTTTCATAGGGACGGAAATTACACCAATGAGTGACGAAATTCATATCTTACCTTATATAGATAACTTTTCAATAGACAATCAATGAAACACAAAACAAATCCTGTTGCACTGACATCACATAGAACCCAACTAACAACAGTTTCTCTTTTGACTACTTTGGTGCAGCTGAAGTCAATTTAATGACCTAAAACAGTATGAGGGACGGAATTGAGGGGTTTTAAAGGGACAATACTACCTATATATTTTACTTCTTTGATTAATATAAATTATTGTTGTTTGATTTAATGTAATAAGCACAGACTTTTACTTTATTAAATAGGATTATTTTTTGTATTTTAGGAGTTTATTTAAATAGGTATTCAACTTTGCAGACTTGTATAACTATGTTGGACACGGGACGGAATTGATAATGTGTTGTTATTTTTGCATTTTTCCTTGAATAATAAAAATAAATAAATTCAATTTAAAGCATTTTTAAAGAAACATAAACATACAGAATAGTACGCTCTCCCCAAAATTAGCAAATTTATACTTTTTTAGCGGGAAAACTCTCTTGGACACTGTTTTTTAAAATATATGTGATTGACAAATTTATTGATATAGGTGTCCATTCCTTGTAAATATATTCAATCAAAA
>JAGFPH010008348.1:10466-23601 GCA_018207615.1 Philaenus spumarius
GAGGGGTTTGGCGTCCCTCGCGGTACCCGAGTCTAACAACGCCCAACACATTCAACACTTACAAAAAATCCATCCAATTACATACACACATACACTAAACAATACAACATTCCTACTCTCACCTTCTTTTAGGAATTTCGACTGTGCAGAGCCATTGCGCGTTGGGAGTGCTGAACCTGCCAGAGTTTTGACAACCTCTGGTTTGGTTAGGTTGATGGTGAGCTTGCTCTGCCGAGACGTAACCCTCAAAAAAGAAACTTACTCCCGTATCTGGAATAAGGCAATTTTTAAAGAAATCCTATACTTGACCTTCTGTAGTAACAGGAAGAAGCTCCAGAAAAAATATTTCTATGGTGCATAAGCCTTTCAGTTGTTTGGGTAAATAAAATTAATTTCTCTCAATGGTCTTATCTTGATGGTAAGCTTCTTTGCATAGGTAATGTTAAGAAATGCACTCCACTTCCGCAAAAACCTGTGATCTATTTCTTCGACGATGAAGGGAGATGGTCTTTGTCTGCCATCTCTTATGTGCGGGGCCCACTCATAAGGCAGTTCAGCTCTAAAATTTTGCTTTATTAGAGCCATGTCCTTATCATTTTCCATATGTGAATGTCTCCTGATGGGGAAAGTTACCTGTACCGATTTAAACCTCTTTTGTAACATGCACCATGTAGTGAAGAAGACGAAATACTGTTGTATTTTTATTTTGTCCTCCGCAAGAGTCAGCAAAGATGTGCAGATTTTCAACACTTTGTGGTAAGTGAGTATTTAAAAAGTGGAATAACATCATCACTTCCCTTTTTACCCTCTGATTCTGGGTACAGGTAAAACACACTTTTACTGTTACTTAAAGTGTGCACGTTAAAACAGAACACGGACAGTTGTCTTTTGTAATAGACACCATTGGTTGTCACATTGGGTACACAAAATTTTTTTACCAAAATCTATACATATTGCTTCAAAAGAATCTGTCTTTTTGGCAGCTGGTCTTGCTTTACGTTTTAAATCATAGAATTTTTCCGCTTTCAACTTGTGCAGCTTAAACTCAGTGTCTGTTGTCCTTATTTTGATTTCAACTTGTTTCTTGTCATATTCAGTTGCAGAATTTTTTAAGTCATTTTCCAACGATTGTTTTTACTTTCTCTACCCTATACGTAGTATATGGAGAAAGTATTGTTTTCGTCCAAATTTTCGAATTTAAATTTTTAGTGGAATTATCTGTTTTGGTGCTCCTTGAACACCAAAAAATTGTTAGTTGAATTATCTGTGTTGGTGCTCCCTGAACTCAAACATATTTTTAGGGGAATTATTTGTTTTGGTGCTCCCTGAACCCAAAAAAGTTTTTTTTTGGTGATGTCTGTCCGTGTGTCTGTAAGGATGTGTACAGAGCTGGAGACCATACCAACCGTCCGATTTTGATGAAATTTGGTATGTAGGTGTAGTTCTGGAATATCTCCAGGCGTTTTTTTTTTCATTTTTTCAAATTTTTTAAGGAGTTTTACCCTCCAAAAATGGCAAAAAAAACGAGGAAAATCCAAATTTCTCAAAAGCGGCTCTAACAATTTAGATAAAATTTGGCTTATTTGTAGTCCTTAATGTACCCTACCATATGCAAAAAACCGCATCTTTCTAAAAATTCTTGTTTAGGTAATAATAATAATAATAATAATAATAACTGATTTTTTGGGGTTTTTTTGGCCAAAAAGGGGGTTGTTTTTCAAAAATTTTCAAAACCTTTTTCGTGCATTTAAACAGGCCTAATTGACATGTTTGGAGCAAATTTGTTCGAAATCGTTCGAATTGGTTAAGGGGGTCGGCTCGTTCTATCCTTACCATATTAAATCACCTGATTTTAGGAACAATTTTCTTTAAAACTATTAGAGATATTGAATTGATTTTTGTTTTGTTTTAATCTTCATACTTTTCTCTGCGTTATAAGCGATTGGATATTAAAAATATCTAAAATTATTTTTTTTATGCTTTTTTAAAAAAACCTAAAAAAATAAAAAAATATTTAGTTTTTGGTTAGTAAAAAAATTTAATAGGAATATTTAGAAATCTATCGCTTAAAATATAGAGCAGGACATAAGAAACAAAACAAAACAAAAATCAACTTAATATCTTTTTTAGTTTAGGAGAAAAGTGTACCTAACCATGAAAACAACACTTTTTTCGGGAAATTGCAACTAAAGATGAATATAGCAGTTTGGGCAAGCCTAGAGTGAGTAATGTAAGTAATCCTACCTTAGTGCATGCCTGCTCCATATGAAGGGTTGTCTGGGTCCTCCAACTCTTCATACTGATCTTACAATCTCTTCTTAGCAATGTCAAGTTCATTCCGGCACCTTTTCTCTATTTCCAACATATCCTTCTCGGCTTTTTTAATCCGCAATAAATCAAAGGCCTTTATGTTGTTTATGCACCCTACGCCAGGAGAAATCCCAAGTTTGTCCAGGATCCTACATTTTGTGACATTACCATCATTAAAAGTGGCTATTGCTTCATATGTACCTAATTCAAGAGTATTTTTCATCACAAAAGTGGTTTTAGGCAGCCGGCGCCAAATTACACTGTTGAGACTCTCGCAAGGATTCTGCGTACCGCCGCCGTGGAGACACTTGCGCAACAGATGTTCTTGGGATAAATCTCTAAAAATTGGCTTTATCTCTGCCATAACTGTTGTTGGAAGGTGGGTGTGGTCTGAATGTTTGTATACTGTACCCTCAGCTTCAGATTTTCTAAATTTTCACCACGTGTCAGCTTCGCTGGGGCACAATCCATGCGCTGGATCTTGATCAGTACTGGCAAGATGGAAATAAGTAGCACAAACTGCTCTTTTAATTTTTACTAAACTTTCTGTATTCCTCATGATGGCCAGTCCATAATATGTTTGAATTTCATCTATTATTACTTTAGTTAAACGACCACGACTGCCAATTTTTTTACCGTCCGAAAGCGTGACGTTTCCTTTTTTCTTTCAGCTTTCTAAGTCGAGTGCCCATTCTTTTTCTGACATGGCCGATGCACTCCAGTTTTTCTACGGGGCACTCTGGGCCATAAGGATTCTCTTTTTCTATTTTAGGGAAAGCCGCACTGTCCCCATCTCCAAGGTAGTATCTATACTTTATGCCTCTTGTAGCATGTGACTGGCGAAACATGTCTACTACACCTGCCACTTCCATTCCACCACTCAAACCTTTATAATTGGCTTGGCAGTTTGCCTCATGCTGTTCCTGAAGCCTTTCTTACCATCTACAAAACTTTCTGAAAATTCTAATATCAACTACCTTGCCTGTGTTTGCAGCAAGAGCAGTAATTGCTCCATTTAGTGAACTGTGGCCACGACGCTGCCACGTACCGTCGAAAATTCCAGTTATTTGTAAATCGCCATCATTTTCTCTCACTGCTTCAGCTGCTGCCTGTGTCATTGAAGCCTCAGAAACATCCTTTGCTGCTTCACATAATAATTGACTATACCTCTTTAATGTTGGAGGTTTATGTAAATTCATAACGGCACAGAAAGATTTGGCTGCTCGTTCTGCCTTTCCTATGCAGCGGAATGCATACACTGTACGTAGGTTTATTTCTGATAGGGTTTTGGGCTTATTATTTAACTTTTCACTGTTTCTTCCAGACACTGAAAACCAACATTAATTTATTGCATTTTACATCTATTTGAACGCTTAGGCCTAAGCGGTTACTTGTATCGATAGTTAGGCTACCTTTTCATTTCACACACACTGCGATATTTGAAAGTAATGTTTCTAAGTTTTTTAGATTGACTATGTCATTGCAAGATTTTTCATGGTCTAGGCTATCAGTGAATTTTTCATATTCATCCAAATTAGGTCCTACCTTCTTGAGCGAAGAGCTAGATTTGTTCTGAATAGAACTAGCAATAGGGCTAGGACTAGGCCTATCATTGTTGGATAGGCCTACATGTTGTTCTTCGCCTATAGACTTGAGTTTCTTCCAGTTAGGTACACCAGAGAATATTTACTTACGTTTTATAGATGAAAAACTAGGCATACTTCACTTTACTAACTATACACCATGATAAATAACTTCACTAACTGAAATAAAATAAAACACCACATTTGTACAGAACTCATTTCAAAACACAAAACTTCAAAACAACAACAAGTAGCAGAAGACAGCTGTGACTGTTAATAGAATAATATTGAAGAAAACAGGCTAGCCAACTGTAAAAAAAACAACATATAAAATACAAGGAGTGGATTATATGAAATGTTGTCAGGAGTTTTGAAGACAAGATTACTGTAGGGCCTTCGGACATAAAAACCAAAGGTCATGCATGTACTAAAATGCTTATAAAACAAAAAATATACATCCGATTTTAATAAAGTTAGTATTAAATTAAAGCTAAAGAACTGTAGAAAAGGAAACAAAAAAAAAAAAAAAAAAAAAAAAAAAATCGAATTTTTTTACCCAAGTTGAGCCGAACCCTCTTAAATAATAATAATACAATATGGATGTGTGTTACATGCATCTAATATTTTCCATGGTAACATTTTCCTACTTTTACAATTCTAAATAACCACCTCCTATTCTACTCTTGGGAAGGTATAAAGTTTCAACTGGGAGAAAGTATGTGGCAGTTATCTGGTACCGTTTATTTAACATGCATTTGATCACAGAAACTGCAGGTATCCGTTCTAGGATAGCCGAAGGAAATATTGTAACATGTATTGAAAATATTTCTGTATGAGTCAATAGAAAGTTCAACATTTGGGTTAGCCACTTTAAAAAGCTTGAACATTTTTACATTAAGGTCTTCTGGTAAATATTTATTTTTTTAGAGTCCTTAAAACAATAATCAGCTCCACGGCCATTGAATGATTCTATATGTTCTTTTATGAGCCGCACTTTTTCTCCAGATAGCTTATGTTTTCTGTTCAAATGTTTGCCTCGCTGGTCTTTAGGGGGCATGCCACTCATTTTTATTGAGTTTATCAAGTACTAAATTTTTTTCTTTGAAACCCCATGAATTGCAGGAAAAGTTTTTCTGCAAACATCAAATTTGGTAGCCACTCCTTCTAATACACCTCCAACTTTATATTTACATGATACATCCTTTAACTTGGCGTTTTCAATGCCAACCCTAGGCCTACGTTTGTGGACTATTAAGATAGAAATCAAGCCACATAAGTAAGAATTCTGTTAATTATACTATCTGTCACCTCAAAAGGTATTTTATCAAAGCATTTCTTCTTGCATTTGCAATCGGATCTTTGTTCGTGACTCTGCACTCTGATTTTCTTCGCTACATCTCGCAGTCTTCCGAATCCTTTTCTTTTTTTCGACGAACTTTGAACAAACACTCCATCACTATCACTTTCTTCTCTTTCAGAGTCATTCATTTTTTATTAAAATTAATAATACTATAAGGCAACACTATCTCAATTTAAACAGTAAACACGTATAACCTCTCTACCAAACAAACAAAACAGCTGCTGTGTATTGTTATACAAAACACCAGAAATATAATTGAAACCAGTAAAATAAATGTATGAACGTCAATAATGTTTAGTAATATTTATATTGTATTTTAAGAAGGCTTTGTAGCCTTAAAACGAGTTTTTATTTCGTGTTGTACGGTTCTAAACGCACGTTTAGTCACTGACTTGACTCTTTCTTGCCCAGAACGCTCGGAACTTGACCCCTTCTTCCTGCTAGGGCATTATTTTCAATCTATTATTTAATAGTGACTAGACCCATTTTTCCAACAAAACCCTTATATGAATGTGAAGTACTCAGCCAGGTCTACCACAATCCAACAATAACTAAATTGGTGAAAAAAAGTGACTTGACCCGTTTCCCCTCTAGCCCTTCAATTAACAAGAAATGAAAAGTATGTATAATACAAACTTAGAAAAGTAAGTTAATATAATTACAAGTATACAAGTATTACTGTTTCCTTACGTTTAATATTATTATAATAAAGATGTAAATACATTTATTGATATAGGTGCCCATTCCTTGTAAATATATTCAATCAAAATAAAATGTTGGTTCATCAGTCTATGCCTAACCTAAATTTATTGTATGTTTAATTTATTTTACCAGCCTTAACAGCAACATACACACCTCATTTTAATCTTTCAATTGCCGTTTATTATTAGTTCGTTTTTTATACAAAAGTATTTACTGTTTCCATACGTTTAATGTTATTATAATAAATGTGTATAACTAATTATTTTAACATCAAAGCTAACGTGGTAAACACAGTTAAATATCCATTCATTGTAAATACATTGAATAAACATAAAATGTTGGTTCTTTAGTCTAGGCCTAACCTAAAAAGTAGTGTGTCTACTTTTCTTCGAAACTTATTTTGAAGATCTGCTGCTCTGATGGGGCAGCAGAATACTTCAATGGAACAGCAGGATGCTCCAATACAAGAGCAGGAAGCTTTAGCACCACGAGTTCGGAGGTAAAATGCACTATCTGTCATAATTCACAGCGAAAAATCCCAAGACAGTACACATTTTTAAACAGGACAAGACCGGACCGATTATCTCGATTTGGAAATGATGATTCTTACGCACTTCCGGGAAATCTGGGCCGACTTCCGGCACATTATACCAGATTTCAGAGAGTCTACTGTATATAAAAAATGTCATGAAAGAACGTGATGAAACATAATTATAATAGGTATTTTTGTATTCCAGTTCCCAACTACTACAGCTGAATGGGTGCAAATAGCTTCCGACTTCGAAGACATGTGGCAGTTTCCTCATTGCTTAGGTTCTATTGATGGAAAGCATATAAGAATTGTTCCTCCAGCCGGAAGTGATTCATATTACTTCAACTATAAGAAAACTCATAGCATCGTCCTCAAAGAGTTTATAGCTAACGCAAGTTATGAGTTCATCTATTGTGATGCAGGTACTAATGGTAGAGTGACTGATGGAAGAGTGATTAAGAATACAAATTCTACCAAAAAATTGGTTGAAAAAAAACTGAACATCCCAGAACCTGAACCAGTATCCAATTCGACTCGTGTACTAAACTATGTTTTTGTTGGTGATGAAGCATTCGCAATGCGTCCAGATTTATTGAACCCTTTCAGTCGGGGGTCACTTACAGACGAAAGAAGAGTAAACAATTATCGCTTATACGATGCATCACCTACAACGAGGTTCGGGAGGAACAATTTTGAAATCAGCAAAAAATAGTTCAAAACAATTTCAGTGCTTATTTCAACAACTAGGGATCAGTGCCTTGGCAGGATAAATCAGCATTAAACTAGTAATGGTTTTTGCAATAGTTAAACATACCTATCATATTAACGTTTTGTTTATGTATAATTAATAAATTATGTATATTATATTATAATTATACATATTTTGGATTTCAATGCTGAACATTTCTGTTAACTAACCGCATAGTTTCTTCATCAGATTCATCTATTGTGCTTGTGGATTTTCTTGGTGATTCAATACCATTCAAAAAGTGAAGAAGTTAGTATACCATAATTGAGGTTTGTGTACATCATCAGCACCTGCTCCGGATTTGAGGGATCTGTAAATTTTTCCCACTTTTTTTACACTGTTCTAAACGAGTTATTTTTGTTTAACGACAGTGGCCCTGTCTGCAGCCGGTTCTATTTCTTTAAATTTGTTGACCAATTCTACATTGGCCAGGTCTTTCTTGCTCCTGTCCGAATGTTGTTTATTTTCTACTTGCCATAAGCAAGGGAAGCTCTTATACAGTTCAATAAACTCTCTGAGAAACTCACGAGAGGCTTGACGGAGGTCTGATTAAATTAAATTAATTACCATAACTAATAACTAATTAAATTAGTTTTATCTACTAACAGCAATCAAAGCCGCATTTAGCCATTCAGCGCCCAAACAACTCGCCGAACACACCAGGCAACGACACTACGCTCACAAGCAACAGTTAGCCAAGTGAAGCACCGACATTTTGTCGTTTAGAGTTATAATGTTCAAATTGGCGGTTGTTACTTTGAAATCGTTGGTTAAGTTGGTTTAATTTGATTATTATTTGTATCTTGTCCCGATTAAAATTGAGAAAAAATGTGCGCTGTCTTAGGACCCCCGCCAGGAACGAAGTTCATCAAGTTGGTTCATCAGTCTAGGCCTAACCTAAAATTAATGGGTGTATGTTTAATGAAGATGTTAGTCTCTTAGAAAATACTGAATTGAGAGTCTACTGTATTAAGGATTTTTTGCTGTGAATTGACAGATCATTCATTCTACCTCCGAACTCGTGGTAGTACAGCCTCCTGCTCTTGTATCGGAGCATCCTGCTGTTCCATTGAAACATTCTGCTGTCCCATCAGAACAGCAGAACTTCTATATAAGTTTTGGAAAAAAGTAGACATAATACTTTTTAGGTTAGACCTAGACTAAAGAACCAACATTTTATGTTTATTCAATGTATTTACAATGAATGGATATATAACTGTGTTTACCATCTTAGCTTTGATGTTAAAATAATTAGTTCTACATCTTTATTATAATAACATTAAACGTATGGAAACAGTAAATACTTATATAAAAAACGAACTAATAATAAACGGCGATTGAAAGATTAAAATTATGTGTGTATGTTGCCGTTAAGGCTGGTAAAATAAATTAAACATACACACAATAAATTTAGGTTAGGCATAGATTGCCCCGCACGGGGGGTGCAGACTAGCTGCACCTACTAAGAGGGGTTTGGCGTCCCTCGCGGTACCCGAGTCTAACAACGCCCAACACATTCAACACTTACAAAAAATCCATCCAATTACATACACACATACACTAAACAATACAACATTCCTACTCTCACCTTCTTTTAGGAATTTCGACTGTGCAGAGCCATTGCGCGTTGGGAGTGCTGAACCTGCCAGAGTTTTGACAACCTCTGGTTTGGTTAGGTTGATGGTGAGCTTGCTCTGCCGAGACGTAACCCTCAAAAAAGAAACTTACTCCCGTATCTGGAATAAGGCAATTTTTAAAGAAATCCTATACTTGACCTTCTGTAGTAACAGGAAGAAGCTCCAGAAAAAATATTTCTATGGTGCATAAGCCTTTCAGTTGTTTGGGTAAATAAAATTAATTTCTCTCAATGGTCTTATCTTGATGGTAAGCTTCTTTGCATAGGTAATGTTAAGAAATGCACTCCACTTCCGCAAAAACCTGTGATCTATTTCTTCGACGATGAAGGGAGATGGTCTTTGTCTGCCATCTCTTATGTGCGGGGCCCACTCATAAGGCAGTTCAGCTCTAAAATTTTGCTTTATTAGAGCCATGTCCTTATCATTTTCCATATGTGAATGTCTCCTGATGGGGAAAGTTACCTGTACCGATTTAAACCTCTTTTGTAACATGCACCATGTAGTGAAGAAGACGAAATACTGTTGTATTTTTATTTTGTCCTCCGCAAGAGTCAGCAAAGATGTGCAGATTTTCAACACTTTGTGGTAAGTGAGTATTTAAAAAGTGGAATAACATCATCACTTCCCTTTTTACCCTCTGATTCTGGGTACAGGTAAAACACACTTTTACTGTTACTTAAAGTGTGCACGTTAAAACAGAACACGGACAGTTGTCTTTTGTAATAGACACCATTGGTTGTCACATTGGGTACACAAAATTTTTTTACCAAAATCTATACATATTGCTTCAAAAGAATCTGTCTTTTTGGCAGCTGGTCTTGCTTTACGTTTTAAATCATAGAATTTTTCCGCTTTCAACTTGTGCAGCTTAAACTCAGTGTCTGTTGTCCTTATTTTGATTTCAACTTGTTTCTTGTCATATTCAGTTGCAGAATTTTTTAAGTCATTTTCCAACGATTGTTTTTACTTTCTCTACCCTATACGTAGTATATGGAGAAAGTATTGTTTTCGTCCAAATTTTCGAATTTAAATTTTTAGTGGAATTATCTGTTTTGGTGCTCCTTGAACACCAAAAAATTGTTAGTTGAATTATCTGTGTTGGTGCTCCCTGAACTCAAACATATTTTTAGGGGAATTATTTGTTTTGGTGCTCCCTGAACCCAAAAAAGTTTTTTTTTGGTGATGTCTGTCCGTGTGTCTGTAAGGATGTGTACAGAGCTGGAGACCATACCAACCGTCCGATTTTGATGAAATTTGGTATGTAGGTGTAGTTCTGGAATATCTCCAGGCGTTTTTTTTTTCATTTTTTCAAATTTTTTAAGGAGTTTTACCCTCCAAAAATGGCAAAAAAAACGAGGAAAATCCAAATTTCTCAAAAGCGGCTCTAACAATTTAGATAAAATTTGGCTTATTTGTAGTCCTTAATGTACCCTACCATATGCAAAAAACCGCATCTTTCTAAAAATTCTTGTTTAGGTAATAATAATAATAATAATAATAATAACTGATTTTTTGGGGTTTTTTTGGCCAAAAAGGGGGTTGTTTTTCAAAAATTTTCAAAACCTTTTTCGTGCATTTAAACAGGCCTAATTGACATGTTTGGAGCAAATTTGTTCGAAATCGTTCGAATTGGTTAAGGGGGTCGGCTCGTTCTATCCTTACCATATTAAATCACCTGATTTTAGGAACAATTTTCTTTAAAACTATTAGAGATATTGAATTGATTTTTGTTTTGTTTTAATCTTCATACTTTTCTCTGCGTTATAAGCGATTGGATATTAAAAATATCTAAAATTATTTTTTTTATGCTTTTTTAAAAAAACCTAAAAAAATAAAAAAATATTTAGTTTTTGGTTAGTAAAAAAATTTAATAGGAATATTTAGAAATCTATCGCTTAAAATATAGAGCAGGACATAAGAAACAAAACAAAACAAAAATCAACTTAATATCTTTTTTAGTTTAGGAGAAAAGTGTACCTAACCATGAAAACAACACTTTTTTCGGGAAATTGCAACTAAAGATGAATATAGCAGTTTGGGCAAGCCTAGAGTGAGTAATGTAAGTAATCCTACCTTAGTGCATGCCTGCTCCATATGAAGGGTTGTCTGGGTCCTCCAACTCTTCATACTGATCTTACAATCTCTTCTTAGCAATGTCAAGTTCATTCCGGCACCTTTTCTCTATTTCCAACATATCCTTCTCGGCTTTTTTAATCCGCAATAAATCAAAGGCCTTTATGTTGTTTATGCACCCTACGCCAGGAGAAATCCCAAGTTTGTCCAGGATCCTACATTTTGTGACATTACCATCATTAAAAGTGGCTATTGCTTCATATGTACCTAATTCAAGAGTATTTTTCATCACAAAAGTGGTTTTAGGCAGCCGGCGCCAAATTACACTGTTGAGACTCTCGCAAGGATTCTGCGTACCGCCGCCGTGGAGACACTTGCGCAACAGATGTTCTTGGGATAAATCTCTAAAAATTGGCTTTATCTCTGCCATAACTGTTGTTGGAAGGTGGGTGTGGTCTGAATGTTTGTATACTGTACCCTCAGCTTCAGATTTTCTAAATTTTCACCACGTGTCAGCTTCGCTGGGGCACAATCCATGCGCTGGATCTTGATCAGTACTGGCAAGATGGAAATAAGTAGCACAAACTGCTCTTTTAATTTTTACTAAACTTTCTGTATTCCTCATGATGGCCAGTCCATAATATGTTTGAATTTCATCTATTATTACTTTAGTTAAACGACCACGACTGCCAATTTTTTTACCGTCCGAAAGCGTGACGTTTCCTTTTTTCTTTCAGCTTTCTAAGTCGAGTGCCCATTCTTTTTCTGACATGGCCGATGCACTCCAGTTTTTCTACGGGGCACTCTGGGCCATAAGGATTCTCTTTTTCTATTTTAGGGAAAGCCGCACTGTCCCCATCTCCAAGGTAGTATCTATACTTTATGCCTCTTGTAGCATGTGACTGGCGAAACATGTCTACTACACCTGCCACTTCCATTCCACCACTCAAACCTTTATAATTGGCTTGGCAGTTTGCCTCATGCTGTTCCTGAAGCCTTTCTTACCATCTACAAAACTTTCTGAAAATTCTAATATCAACTACCTTGCCTGTGTTTGCAGCAAGAGCAGTAATTGCTCCATTTAGTGAACTGTGGCCACGACGCTGCCACGTACCGTCGAAAATTCCAGTTATTTGTAAATCGCCATCATTTTCTCTCACTGCTTCAGCTGCTGCCTGTGTCATTGAAGCCTCAGAAACATCCTTTGCTGCTTCACATAATAATTGACTATACCTCTTTAATGTTGGAGGTTTATGTAAATTCATAACGGCACAGAAAGATTTGGCTGCTCGTTCTGCCTTTCCTATGCAGCGGAATGCATACACTGTACGTAGGTTTATTTCTGATAGGGTTTTGGGCTTATTATTTAACTTTTCACTGTTTCTTCCAGACACTGAAAACCAACATTAATTTATTGCATTTTACATCTATTTGAACGCTTAGGCCTAAGCGGTTACTTGTATCGATAGTTAGGCTACCTTTTCATTTCACACACACTGCGATATTTGAAAGTAATGTTTCTAAGTTTTTTAGATTGACTATGTCATTGCAAGATTTTTCATGGTCTAGGCTATCAGTGAATTTTTCATATTCATCCAAATTAGGTCCTACCTTCTTGAGCGAAGAGCTAGATTTGTTCTGAATAGAACTAGCAATAGGGCTAGGACTAGGCCTATCATTGTTGGATAGGCCTACATGTTGTTCTTCGCCTATAGACTTGAGTTTCTTCCAGTTAGGTACACCAGAGAATATTTACTTACGTTTTATAGATGAAAAACTAGGCATACTTCACTTTACTAACTATACACCATGATAAATAACTTCACTAACTGAAATAAAATAAAACACCACATTTGTACAGAACTCATTTCAAAACACAAAACTTCAAAACAACAACAAGTAGCAGAAGACAGCTGTGACTGTTAATAGAATAATATTGAAGAAAACAGGCTAGCCAACTGTAAAAAAAACAACATATAAAATACAAGGAGTGGATTATATGAAATGTTGTCAGGAGTTTTGAAGACAAGATTACTGTAGGGCCTTCGGACATAAAAACCAAAGGTCATGCATGTACTAAAATGCTTATAAAACAAAAAATATACATCCGATTTTAATAAAGTTAGTATTAAATTAAAGCTAAAGAACTGTAGAAAAGGAAACAAAAAAAAAAAAAAAAAAAAAAAAAAA
>JAGFPH010008348.1:32315-45621 GCA_018207615.1 Philaenus spumarius
CTTTGCATCCAGGCCGTTGGATCAGAAGAGCTGCCTACATGTGTTTAATAATTTGTATGGTATTTTACGCTATGATCGACTTTGGGGAACCGGACGGTCTATAAAACAACATGTGCAGAATAAATCTCTTATAGTATTAATTTATTTAAATAAACCACAAAAAAGTTTCATTCTTGTACGAAAATTCTCAAAAATATTTTACTTGCGGTTAAAATCGTGCTTCATGTTGTTGGATTTGGTTGGCTAACGAAGTCGTCCGAGCGACTTATAAAACCAACGTGTGTAACAAATTTGGACCAAATCGGACCTAAAATGCGGCCGTTAGAGTGTGAACACATATATACAAACATACACAATTGCAAATGAAACCCCGAAACATGTTCTGGAGACCTTGATTGGTGCTCATTAACCCCTCCCGATCTTAGGTCTCACTATAAGAGTCACTGTAATAGCTCATCTTTCCTATGGAAATTCCCTAATAATGAAAACTTCACGAACCACCAACACCGTTTTGTATTATTGTTCTTGGCCAAACACAATCCCAATATTATTTATTAAAATGTCCGAAGGTTCTGAATGTCTGTTGAGGTTCTGAATATTGCATGAAGTGCTGAATGCTTGCCAATACTGAATACAGGATTTATTTTCGTTAAAAGATACATTATTTATAAGCCGTTAGAGTCTAGACAAATCATACAATCAATTGAGAAATATAGTCCTTAACTTAGGAAGTCATTTTTGTACCATAAACTTCAAAGCAATAATATGTTTCAACACAGATAGGAAAATATCGATGGCTCCACGGCAATACCACGTATCTGAAATGTTGCAACTTTAAGCCGAGCTTACACGATGCCAATTGAAGAGACGATTGTCGGGGCCAGTTGTCTTGGGCCGGTTGTGTGAACCAGTCCAATTGAATGAGAATTTGTTCACACGGCGAAACTATTGCCACGGCAGTTTGTGACGAAAAATGGCGGAGTGCTCATCGACTGTTGTGTCTCGTGATGAATTGAAAGTAATGTTAAATTTACCGCTGAATGACGTTATCTTTGATTTTACCTGTGCTACACCGAATCCTTCAGTGTTTAAATTTTCGGCCATTGCAGCAAATGCTGTCTTCCGAGCATTTCTGTCCTTATATAATTCATCTCTTTGATCCCACAGGCACCTATGCTCCTTATATAACTCCACGAATTTAAAATTTAAAATCGTCACTCCATTTAGGAGCCATAGTTTTCTAGTAAAGAACAGAAAACTCTAAAATAAACAATTAAAAACACACGTAGCAGTCTCGACTGACAAAGGCAAACTGGCCCAAAACGACAGATCTACAGCCCTACAACGTTCACACGGCGCCAATTGTCTAGACAACTGACTTGATAGAGTGGTGTGCGGCCTCACTGAGCCCAGTTAATTGTCCTCTGCCTACTACTCCTGGAGACAATCGAATTTCAGGACAACTGGCAGGGCAGTTGGCACGCCAATTGGCCAGAGGTGTTTACTCGCAGCTAATAAGTTTATGTCAGAACGTTGTCCAATTCTCTCTTCAATTGGCATCGTGTAAACCCGGTTTTATAGTGCGAAGAAAAAACGTAGTATAATTGTTTGTATGAACACTAATTAAGGTTTTTTACTTAATTTTACTTTTAGGCTTATAAACACATACTTTTCTTGAATAAAGATACATTATAATATTTACAAACAAATAATAATGAACATACGTGGTTTCAGCAAAATTGTTAACTACCAGTTAATGACAACACTGTTCAGTAGATAAGTGGTATTGAGAAATCGCTCAGTTACTGTTACAAGGTATACTGTTTTATAATGTATAATAGTTGAAACTTGTAGTTACGTGCTATTATTCATTGCCTAATGTATACACTTAGAGGTAAAATAAAACTCTTATTTAATAAAAACCATACTTATAATTACACTAAGTAATTTACTATAAACTTATAAAATGAAAACTAATATATCTAAATATGTTTGTCCTTGTGAACTAATCGTTTGGCATGAGGCAATCCATCATAAAAAGCATGTGTGTCAACTGGGATAACACCTTTAATATCTTGCATATCACTGAATTTTGACAAAGTTAGATGAAGTTTTGATTTGTATAGTGGCTGAAAATCTTGTAGCTTCTCGTATTCCACTATTTTCTTGGCTCTTTGAGGAAGGTGTTTGTAATCATCATTGAAACTGAGTTTAAAGTTAATCACTTTCCTAATTAGATCACATTGTAGGGCTCTTAAATCATTAACTTGTGGATCACCAGCAATCTTTCCAGGTCTGACAGATTTGTAAACTTGAAATTTCTGGTCTTCAAAATCAAGGAAATATGTGTAATCCAAAAGATTAGCCTCATAAGGGTTTCCTTTTCGAGCTTCCTTAGCATACTTCACATAATCTGAAGGCAACCATATGTCTTTGGGCCTAATTCGTCTTTCAATCAAAGCCTGGGCACTGTCACTTTCCATCTAAGAATGCCTTTAACTAAATATTTCTGTTCTAATACAATATTGTGTTCAATCCAAAAGTTAAGCAAAGCATTCGCAAGAGTTTTATTCTGGTTTTGGTAACCACAGCCATCTGAAAAAATTATTACCTTTATGAAATATGTTGAAATACAGTACTTCAGTAAATGCTTAGTGTGAAAACAGAAGCATCGAGCTCTCCATCGCACTCGTGCCACCAATACGTAGAACACTGGCTATCAGCTAAGTTGAAAAAAGTTAGATTATGTACTTTCAGCTTCATAGAATAGTACAATGCACCAGCATTTGTTTTGGGGCACAGTTGTACATATATTGTAAAAACCATGCATTTGTTTTGTTTAGTCTTAAACTTATCTTTTTCTTCTCTGGCTAAGTATTTTTCTATTGATATGGTTATTATAAATTTGTTCAGTAACCTGTCCTGTTTTGTAGCTTATACACAAATCACGCAGGGTTTTGCGAGGATGAAATATTTATATGTTTTCTTTTTCTAGAACTTTTAAAAAAGAAGTTCTAATGTCAAATTGGGTTGTCTAAACAACCCAATGTCGTCTTTTTTGAATTGTTAAAAAAATGCCTGTTTCCCAAGTTTCAGTTGATATGTTTGGTTTGGGATTTTGAGAAGCGATATAAGTTTTTAAATATGAAAGTTAATTTACAAATTTCAGAATTTCTCCCTCATTTAATTTGTTGTTGTTGTCATTACAGCACTGTTCTTTAGTACACTTTTGGGCATGTCGGTAAAATGTCCTTTTTGAATAAAGTCCAAAACATTTCTTACAAGATATGAAATCTAAATGGGCTTTCTCTGAACCTTTTTTCGGACGACGAGCCGGTAAAAGCGACAGCGATGTTTCGATTGCTGAACTTTTTGAAACGACAAGTTTATTGTTTAGGTAGTTGCTTTGTAACCTAATCTCTTCTAAAGTTTTCTTTTCCTTAAAGAAAATTCAATGCCTTTGCCTTCTATTGCTAAATACTGTTGAATAGATGACTGGTCCGAATGTTTTCTTAACCCATGATAACCAAGCATTCCAATTACTCATACTTCTCCAATTGTCCAATTGTTGTTGGATGAGACCCAAAGTGCTCGTACAGCTGACATAACAGTATCGATTTTGTCTGGAGAAAAGCAGTCTAGAAAAGACGTTACACTATCTCTTTCTGCCACCCTTAGTAAAAGCCTTCCGGCATCACGCATTTTTTTAGTCACATTGTACTTCTCATGTATGGCCTATGATTTGAAAGGAATTTGTTGGCTACACCTACAATTAGAGGGTAGAAAGCAACTTTCCGAATGTCGTTTTTTTTAATTGTTTATAAATATGTCTGTTTCCCAAGTTTCAGTTGATATGCTTGGGTTGTGATTTAGAGAAGCGCCATAAGTTTTTAAATATGAAAGTTAATTTTGGAATTTCTCCCTCGTTTAATTTGTTGTTGTTGTCATTGCAGCACTGTTCTTCGGTTTCTTTAATACACTTTTGGGCATGTCGGTAAAATGCCCTTTTTGAATAAAGTCCAAAACATTTCTTACAGGATACGAAATCTAAATGGGATTTGTCTGAACCTTCTCTCGGACGACGAGCCGGTAAAAGCGACAGCGATGTTTCGATTGCTGAACTTTTTGAAACGACAAGTTTATTGTTTATGTAGTTCCCTTGTAACCTAATCTTAAAGTTTTCTTTTCCTTAAAGAAGATTCTATGTCTTTGCCTTCTATTGCTAAATACTGTTGAATAGATGACTGGTCCGAATGTTTCTTATAACATGTCTCTGGAAATTTGTGACAATTGCATCACAATAAATACACAAATTTCTCCTGTAATTTCGTTTGATCTTTTCTGGCTCCTTTCTTCCTGACTCGTCCTTACTCAGGGTTAGACAATTCCATACAGACATAACAAAACGTTAACTAACCAATTTACATAATTAAATATAATGGCCTTCCTAATATTCAAAGTGTTTGTGTTGACGATTTGTAAGAAATGAGTTGAGACCAATAACAAGAAACATTGGAATAGTAAAGATTTTCAGAGAACTACCGATGTTAAAATGACAATCAATTCAATTTTAGAACATACGAGTTGGCACTTATTAATAGTAAGTGTTGTAAAGGATAGAAATAATAAAACACACAATTTAAATCATTGCGTCTAATGTGTGAACGGAGGTAACATCCCCTTTACAATGCAAATAAATATATTATTATATTTCCCATGACCTAAAGAGCTGTTGTTTACTCCATTGTTTCATAAGTGGTAAATAGGAACAGTAATGCACTAGCATTTCAATTACTTGCGTCTAAAGAGTGAAAATACCCGTAAACAATACATTTTAATTTTTGTACTATTACTTTAAGCTCGAGAGCTAAAATAGATTACCCTTATTTCTTAAATGGTTCTATGAAAAAATGAATCAAATGCATTTTTACAACCTGAGGCTAATTTACTTGCAGTCAAAATGGGTCTACCCCTATCCCGGGTGTCCATTTTATCTGGACCACCATTGAGATCTCTAAAAGTAAAAGATTTACAGCAAACTTTAAATGGGGGACTTCTTCTACTTTTTAGTGGCCATTTAAAACATGAATTTGAAATTTCGAAAATATTTCAGGTTATTTCAGGAACAGTCCCCGGAACGAGGAACAAAATTGATAGGGAACTCCTCATAAATGATTTTTTCATTATCTGTGTAAGGTTTTTGCGCAATTTTTTCCACTCATAAGACCGAGTGCAATTTTTGAATTACATCATTTGAAAGGCAATTAAATTTACTACAATCCTGGACAAAGGTATTTCAAGTACAGATCACGGAACAAAATTCGTAGAAAGCTCCCGATAAATGATTTTGTTCATGTAAGGTAATTGCACCATTTATACCTTTCATAAGCCTCAGTACAATTCGTGCGCTATATCATTCGAAAGATAATTAAATTTACTATAATCCTGTGCAAAGGTGTTTTTTCTAACAGTTCCCGGAACAAGGAACAAAATTTATAGATAACTCCCAGTATATATACTACTAGTAGAGATGGGCAGGTCCGGATGGATACGGGTCCGCGGACCTGTATCCGCCGCCGGAACTGATGGATGTAGGTCCGAGTGTGAGTCGGACACGTATCCTTTTAACGCGGGAATCTCTTTACCTTCCACTCAGTATTCATTCAGTTCATTCCAGGATTCAGTTCCGACCAACCGTCTTTTGTCAGCGTTGCGTTGTTTACAATTCATAGATTAAACTCGTGTGTTTCCTTCCCGATTAAGTTTATTATTATGAAATTAATTTGTTAATTATTATTTCTGAATAGCTAGATAATGAAAATAATATGTTTGTAGTAACACAATCCTTCATCATGATATTTAGCTTGGAATGGGTAAACTGGCGGAATTATCCTGATCTGATTTATTTTTGTTTAAATGATGAATGATGTAAATGTTAAATAGAAATGTTTTGCTTAAAATACATAGTATTTAACAAACAAATCAAACATAGTAAACAATTACCATACATTTACGATTTATATCTAGGCCTATATATAAATAGACGTAATATTGTGAATCCATTATTTTTTTAAAAAATATTTCACCTAACATTCCTACAAATGTTTTTCTAAATAAAAATATAATGTAAATAATTTTATTACTATTCACGACTTGAATTAAATCAAAAATATTTATAAAGTCTACAATCATATCAGTAGATGTCTAAATATTTTACTTAGTATAGGTCCATTACACGCTACAAAATAAAATCCTAGCCTGGTTGCAGTACAGACTGGAATGGATTGGATTCATGTCAGCAATACACTACACTCCGACTGGATTGTATACGACCACGTGATTCATGTCCACAATTCACTCCATTCCGTCAGCCTTGGCCGGACCCATACAGGTCCGTCGGACACGGTTCCGGGATGTAGGTCCAGAGAGCTGGATGTAGGTCCGGACACGGCTCCTTAAAAATCTCGGACCTACACATCTCTAGCCAAAACTAATATTACCCTTATAACAACTCTACCTATTTGCATCAACGTCCAAGAACCCTCCAATTTACACTTCCTTTTTAACAACTTGACCTAAAAAATTGCTTCTAAATCGATTTCGTAAATTTTATTTTTACTCCTCCATCTTAAAAAATGTTGTAAAAAATAAAATTTACGAAATAGATTTGGGAACATTTTTTTAGGTCAAGCAATTTGAAATAAACATTTTTGTCTCTTGAAATTTTTTCTAAAAACTATCCCTTTTTGATATATTAGCAACTTTATGTCGATTTATTTCCACACGTTTATGGCCGCTATTTTGTTTTGGGTGGTCCGATTTTTATTTTCTTTATGTCATTTTCCTAGTCTTAAATAGACCTTTAAAATGAGATATCACATGACCATACTTCCCATTTAAAAATATTGAGTAGCCCCCAAAAATTCCGATTTTGAGTTGGGGGGCAACGTTGCCCTATGCATGGGGAAGTGTGCTTTTATGACCTATAAACAACCCCCGGGTTTGGATTTTCTATCAATGCTCTCCAGACTTTTAACTAACCCTGTATATAACCCTTTTAAAACCGTGTTATATTGTATTATAAACACTGAAAAGATAATTTTTAAAGTACAGTACCAAAATTTGTTTATGTTCTTATCACTTTTCGTAGAACAAAGAGAGTACAATCATAGATCATGAATAATAAAATAGATCATGCATGGATTTTTTGTTTGTTTTTATAAAGGCGAAAAACCTAGATCATGCATGCATACGGCGGCTGTATGGCGAGAAAAAGGTTGTCAGGAAAATGTTGCATGATCGCGCCGCGAGGTAGCGTTAGGGATAAATCGTTCAAGGCACGGTATATAGAATTTATATACCATGGTTAAGGCATTGGTGCTACGCACTGCTTCCGTCGTTTCCCCCATAGTTCGCGCCACTATCGTCCAATTTCTAGTGGATTGAAATATTGCATTGGATCGGAGTTCTATTAGTTATCCAAATACAATGGTACAATCTAATGAAACTAACCTAACAACTAACAATAACAAGTGCTAAATTTTTCCTAGTTGGCTACTGCACTACTTAGACGGACTAAACACAATGACGCCACTTAACACACTATAGCTTTGTCAAATCTTTTGTTTATATTATATAAATGTTGTATCGCTTACAGTTATGACTAAATTTTTAAGTTGGAGAAAATATTTTTTGATATAGTTAATAGGTGGTACAATTAAATACATTGTTATTTTTCGTATGGATGATATATTTTAAAATGAAAATAAATGGGTAGGGTGTTTAAAGTATTAAATTGTGTTTCGTATTTAAGTTGGTCACACAGGCTACAGAGGACTTTTTTTCGAAAAAACCAATAAACTAGGATTTTTAGGAAGGGACACGTTTTTATGTGATTATCTTCACGCCAGAAATCCTTCTGGAATTCTTATTCCGAAATATTTTGCTACCAACTTATAAATGTTTACATACCGTACTGCAAATATACTGTGACCACAGAGATTGGAGACTGTAAAAAATATATTAATAATATTCAAATAAACATATATATTATATATATAATCATAAACACTTCTTTAAAATCGATATTTGTCAATCTTGATCATTTATGCAATTTTATATTAATATATATAATCATAAACACTTCTTTAAAATCGATATTTGTCAATCTTGATCATTTATGCAATTTTATATTAATCGAATGTTTCACTTTGATAATATCATTTTTTTATAGATATACAATATTTAAAGGAACGTAATTATTATCACTAAAACTTCGGTAAACTGAGGATGTATCGATATTAATAAATATCGATATTGGGGATTCGAAATTATCGTAGTGTTGGAAGAAATAAATATTAACCACCTTTTTTTCACCAATAATACTAACAATCTTAAATTTTACTTAATAAAATTTTAACTTTCAGGTTCCAAAACATAATATCGATATCAACTCTAGGTAAAATTTAAAATTTACTATCGATGTTTTCTATTTTTTTAAATCGGGAGGTCGATGTTTTTCTTTTTTTCTTTGTGGCTTTTTTAAAAAAAAAACACCGAAGGCTTTGCCTATATAGGCATGAAGCCTGTAAGTAACACTTTTTTAACTTTATTTCAGATAAATTTTAACTTCTTTTTAAATGTCTTTACTACCTACCAGTATATTCAAAATTACGAGTAACCTAGTGGGAAGGCCCATTTTGTTTTAGCACATTATCAAGATACAACATACTGTTAGGTCTAGGTGTATTCCTTTCACTTTCTCACAATACTATAGTATAGAGAAAGTATAGTGATTGCAAAACAAATCGATGTTGAGATTTTTGTGGAAATATCCGTTTTGGGACCCCCTGAGTCCAAAAAAGTGGTTTGTATAAAATGTCTGTCTTTATGTATGTCTGTATGTATACAAAGCTAGAGCAAAAACTATTCGGTCGATTTCAAACAAATTTGCACCAGACATGTCGAGAAGGCCTGTATAGATGCACGAAAAACGGTTTTGAAAATTTTTGAAAAACAACCCCCTTTTTGTCAAAAAACCCCCAAAAAATCAGTTATTATTTTTTTATAAAAAAACGGCTTTAACGATTTTGATAAAATTTGACTGATTTGTACCCTTTAATGTACACTACCATATGCAAAAAACCGCATCTTTCTAAAAATTCTCGTTTAGGTAATAATAATAATAATAACTGATTTTTGGGGGTTTTATGGCCATAAAGGGAGTTGTTTTTCAAAATTGTTCAAAAATTTTTTTTGAAAGGGCATCTATACAGCCCTAATTGACGTGTTTGGTGCAAATTTGTTCGAAATCGATTGAATAGTTTCCCTCTAGATAATAATAATATAATATTTATTAGTTAATCTCCAACTTTAATAAAAAATCACCTCTCCTACCCCACCCTACAAGTCACAGTGAATCTGTTTAATAATTTAAATATGTTTGTGAGAAAGTATGTGCCAGATCCTGGTACCGTTTATTAACTACATATTTGATGCAAATAAGATAAGACCCTGTATTCACACTGACCAAACCTAATCCTACATAATGAAGTTATATTGCTTCATTCCATTTACAGGTGGTAAACCAAAGTTATATTAGTTTGTACTTCTTTGTACCATTCTGCTTTAACTGTGTTTTCAATTTCAAGCATATATATCTATATAAATAAAAATGTAAATGTGAGTTTGTTCAAAATCAATATTCTCCGATTGCTTTGAAATTTTGACAAAAACTATCATTTGAATACAAGCGTGTTTTTACTTTTTTCTAAACTGCAGCATCTATTGAATATAAAAACAAAACAAAATATACTAAAAAAATATTTAACAAAAATGTAAGTGCCATTACATATGTGTATTGTCTGTAATAATAACAGCAGTCAGCTGTTTCATATAAAGAGGTAAAATTTTATTGTATGTACTATGTAGGGGGAACTACTCTGGAACTACTGAACCGAATGAAAAAAATAGTTTTACTAATAAAAAGCTTCACTATCCCTGAGTAACATAGGCTATAATTCATTTTGATAAAAACATTTTTTATTTCAATAATTGTAAATTTAGTCTGAACAAATTCACAGGATCAAGTTGTACGTTAAACCCATAGTGTCTAACAGATGTAATACCAATAAATAAGCAACATTAAGAAAAACTAAAAAACGACAATTAAAATATGAAACTTATATTATTCAATGATGTGAACAAAAGAATAAATTACGTGTGTATGTTGCCGTTAAGGCAGGTAAAATAAATCAACTCTCATATCAGCATACGTACGTGAGTAACATTATATAATATAACAGCTGATTTCACCCATCATATGTAATACTTAAACAAAAACAAACCCAGTATAGATTATAGTTTGAGGTTATGTTTTCAACTTCAGTCGTTATAATTTCTTGTGAAGTTGATTTTTTAAATGTGAGTTATAGAACTAATGTATGCTATAATATTTGCTTTGAGGTTATAAACAGAACTGTGTATAAATTCATCCTTTTATCATAAATATATTTGTTTATACGCATTATATTATTGTTTATACACATTTGATACACCTATATTCGTTTAACTTCAGAAATATTCGTACATCTTCGTATAACATTATTAAATTCTTCATTATAATATTAATAACTTCTAAATCATTTGATATATCAATATGAAATAAAAAACAATTAAAATATAGTATTTTTATCTTTCTTTAAATATATAATAACGTATGTAAATACAAATGTTTAGTAAATTTATCCAAAGTTTTATAATTCTTATTATTGTACACATTTACCGTACCGAGTTAAAAATCCCCGTCAGCGGCGTCAGCATAGTTAGGATGGCCTAGATTACAGTGACTAGATAGAGACAGTGTGGTCAACGGCCGTCTTGTTTTCTATTGGCTGCGCCATATTGTTTCCATTTTTCTGCTTACTGTAATGTTATTTAAATAGGAATTACTTCTTTTCATGATATTACTGCTGCTATTTCATTGTTTTTCTTGCTTTTTTGTATGGTTTTTCCTAGTTTATAATTTAATTATTAAGTTTATTAAATAGTTCAGTTGTAATTTAGTGTTAACTTAGTGAAAACTGAAATTACAATCTATAAAAATAACTGGCCCTTTTAGTGGTTTTGACAGTATTAAGTACAAGTATTATGAAGACAAAATGTAAATAGTGATGTAAACCTAAAATAAAGCTTGTACGCAATTATTTTTCATTGTATATGATTGTATTTATCATTTTCACTCCTCCCATTAACCTTCTTTCTGGCAAAGAGTAGCCTACCTGGAGTACTATTTTAGCAATAATTAAGTTATATTATATTATCATTGTACACAGGAGATTCTTTAGATTTATTTGGTAAATGGTTTGCATTATAGTCTACTTTTATCTCTTGTCACTGTAGGCTATTATTAATTGCTTGAGTGCGTGAAAACTACAACTAGGCCTACCGGTACCTAATTCTTTCTGTAATAACCTACTTACAAAATAATGTTGTAGTCCTAATATATTTTTGTTTATAATAAATTAGGCTTCGTTATATGCCTTTTTGGAACATATTTTGTTTGTTTTAACCTTTTAAGGTAAACTTTACAATACCCCTACTTGCCATATTTTTTCTTTTCAATACGGTAGCCTACTTACTAAATAATGTGGTTACTATATTTTTGTGTAGGCCTATTTAGAATATATTAGACTTTATTTTATGCCTTGTCGGAAACATATTTTGTGTTTTTATGAACTTTTTTACTCGTGGAAAAACTAATAGGCCTACTAGTTTTTAGAATACAAAATATATAAGTTATAAAACAACGCACAAAATTACACTTGAAGTTATTTTTGGGTAGGATATAGGCTATGTATCCTTTATAATATAGTTTAGAGACCCTAATTTTGCATTTTGAAGTATTCATACATTTTTTAAATACGTAAAGTTTCGAATTTTGCCTAAATTTAATATTTTTTTCCCAAAAATGTATTTTTGGAAATTTTTTTTTTAATTGTTTCTTTTAAAACAGATTTTTTACATTTTATAATTTTGGATTTATAATTTAAAAAACTTAAGGTATTTTTCAAAGGGCCAACTTTTGACATTTCAATGGGTTAAATGTACCATAGTAGTTATGTTCCATTTGTACTAAACTACTCAAATTGTGTTTATAATTGTTAAAAACTCAACTACACAGAAATGTTGCTTGTACTTTTCTTATGAAGAAAAATAATAATAGTATATACTTCACTAAATTTAATTAGATTATATAGATGTTTAAATGATAATGTGCAGGAGTAGTAAAAAAGTGCCAGCCGGTATTTTCTGTATTCATTCATTTAGAGAGGAAAATATATCGAAAAAAATGGTTTATTCTTGACAATTTGTGTGACAATGTATTAATCTAATTGCATAAGAACAATTTTGAAGCGGAAATTGGAGTTAAATGCGAAAAATCCTCTCTACGCTAATATAAACCCGTGTTGAGTTGGAAACAATATGGCGGCCAGCGCTCGTTGGCCACACTGTCTCTATCAAGTCACTGTAGCCTAGATAAACTAGATAAGTATTCCTTAATGTTGTTTTTAAATAGTTTGTTTTTTAAATTATGTATTGCTGATGTGTATTTAATTAATCAGCTTGTGATTTTTCACGGGGGCTTACTATTTAAACATAATTTTAGGTTAGGCCTAGACTATTTTTTATAGTGACTATAGATAGATACAGTGCGGCCATATGAAAGCGGCCGCCATGTTTATCCTAAAAGTAATGTCATCTGCTCAGAAGAATAATGTAAAGAATAGTGTTATATCTTTTTGTAATTATAATGGAAAACACCTTTTTTTTTGTAAAGGGAAACATGCGATTTAATTGTTAGTTTGATATTTATATTGAAATTGAATAATACAAATTGTGTTTCTTATTAAAAGTGTATTCTGTTATTTCGTGCAAAAAGGTAAATAAGAAAATATTTCTGACACTTATTTTTTGAAGTGAAGACTTCTTTAGGCGCATATTAGGGGGGTTTGGGGGATCAAAGTTATTAAAAAACGATTTCTTCAAAACTATCGAACGGATTAGAATGAAATTTGGTATGTAGCTTCCTCTTGGGCCATAAGTGTTCACTAAAAAAGGGTTTAAAAAAATTAGAAATTTTAGGGGGGTTGTGGGGGTAAAAATTACTAAATCACGATTTCTCCACAATTACGGAACGGATTGGAATGAAATTTGGTATGTAGCTTCCTCTAGGGCCATAAGCGCTCGCTAAGAAAGGGTTTAAAAAATTCGAAATTTTAGGGGGGTTTGGGGATCAAAGTTATAA
>JAGFPH010008349.1:29010-56117 GCA_018207615.1 Philaenus spumarius
ACGGGGGTTGGCGTGCGAAGCACGCAATGGATTGTGTATTGAAAATACTCAAAATACGGGGGTTGGCCTGCAATGCACTGTGCGTCGGCCGCTTCTCATAGTGTTCATTGTCAAGCTCACATGTGCGTCCTTAGCAGTAAACGTGTTAAATGATATGATTCAATGTAAATAAATGAAAATATTTCCAGAACGGTTTGAGGTATGGATGTACGGTTTTTACCATTTATTTTGTCTCAAGTTCTACATTGGAATGATGTGTCACATGTCCACTTTCGTATTTAAAAAAAGTTATATTCAAAATAGCGGATCCAAGATGGTGGACCAAATATTTTACATCTTAATAAAATAGCATTTTTACATAGAGTAGGTTCCTCAATCACATCTTCCTTAAAACTTTCCTTACATACGAAGTATTAAGCCGTTCTCTCAGACTTTTCACCCAGCCTTTATAAGAATGAATGAAGGAAGAGTAGTTTAAGCTTTTCATTAATTATTGAGCAATCAAAACAATTCATGAAACTATTTTTTTCGTCATTGCAGGTAGTTGAACAATATTTTACTTGCAAACTGTAAGTATACTTTTTTCTAAAACGTAAAAACTCAGAATACAATTCTTAAAAAATACGTTTTACTGTAAAACGCGTTTCAACGGCAAAATCGTCATCCTCAGTGACAACTTTAACGTATCTTTTTAGAATTAATTGTGTTCTGTGCTTTAAGTTTTATAAGTATTTTTTCTCACGAGTTAAGCTCGACTATATTTTTGTATGTTAACTGGATTATAAAACCAGGAAATATTAAATCTCATTTTTTAACTTTATTATAAAGTGGTTACTATTAAACAGGTTTGCTTCCATTTTCTTATTTTAGTGTCATTTAAAAAAAAAACGTTTTCTCTGCACTTAGCAATTGAAAGTTATTGTTTCATTGGTTATAAGTAACACTTTTCGCAAACTAAACATGACCATACAAACAGAGTATACAGAATACTTCCCCACAGAGTTCCTAGACCGGTTGAGGAAAAAACGGCGGTACACAGAATCAGTTGCAACGATTGTGATAGATTACATATTGGCCAAACTGGGAAGCCGTTCTTAAAACAGTTCAAGGAACTCAATACCCAAGAGAAGTATGGATGGTAACAAATTCAATTAGAAACATTTAATAGATCAAAATACACCGATTTTAAAACAAATTTCACGCCCATCTATGTTTGGAATTAGGGCAAGTAGATGAAGTACTGCACATGCTATGGAAGGGTTCGAGATGTGCAAGGCCTTCAAACACTAACAACCAATTGCTAAACGACAAACGACAATCTACAGTTCCAGTCCATGATTCCGTTGATAAGGATATGTCTTGCATAATCAGAACGCCAGACCTAATTAGTAGACGTCTATGCGATGTTATAGTTGTGTTACGTCATGTAAGTGATGTGAACATTTTAATATATCTGGTGATGAAACATAAGTTTCGAAACACCTAATAAACACGCAGAACGAAATTACATGACTTATACAACAGGTAAATTTAGTTACTAATATATTTATTTAAATTAATAATACATGACATATACCTTGGTTTATAAATGAGCAATGTTGTAAGACTTGCCGTTTCACATTATTTAATATGTCTGTATTTTTATTGTTCAACCTCTTTGCAATTTCGAAGTATTTAGGTACAGTTTTGAGGTCGGAACAATATTTCGTCAAAGTAGTGTGACTAATTTTTGGAATAACTCATTTGTAATTCATTATTAACTAGCTGACACGTACGGCGTTGCCCGTGGTGGTTAGTATTTTCAGTCTTTTTAACGTAATTGTAATCTTTTGAAGTGTTCAGTTAGTGAGTGGTATTTGGCTTTTATATATATAGATCTTAAATAATAAAAGCACTATTGTCATAATAATAAAAGATCTGAAATTATGATTTTAGTAACTTTGATCCCCCCAAACCAATCCTAAAATTTCGAAATTTTCATACCCTTTCTTAGAGAGCGCCTAAGGCCCTAGAGGAAGCTACATACCAAATTTCATTCCAATCCGTTCGGGCGTAATTTGAGGATGATCAAAAACGCATTGAAAAGCAAGGAAAAATGCAAAAACGCCTATTTCTGGCGTAATTTTGGGAGAATCTCAAACATTTTTTAACAGACTACTTTTAGGCCTTAGACGAACCTAAGTACCAAATTTCAACATTTTCTGCCAATTAGTTCTCGAAAAAGCTGAGAAAACGCAAAAAATCGCTAGAAAAACGCGAATATTGGGCGTATCTTTGGGATGTTTTCAAAATCCGTTCTTAGTGCGCGTCTAAAGGTCCAACTGAACATGCATGCCAAATTTGAACTCATTTGGTCCAGTAGATTTTTAGTTCTGCTGATGATTGAATCAGTGTCATTTCGCTTTTATATAGATAGATATAAAAACAATGTGTAAATTTATTTAAAAAAATAAATCTTATAAGGCCAAAATGAGGTCAATAAAAAATCAAATATTTTTTATTTTCCATATTATTTAATTTTCGTAAATAAATAAAATTATAAAGATGGTTCTCATGTCCTTTCTATGATGTTTCTCCAGCTTATGCATTATATATGTTACAGGAAAATTAGATTCTCCAGTAAGAGTCGACTCTGCCTAGGTAAAGTCGGATCTTACAGGTTTTTTCAGTAAAAGTTGATTAAAAGCGAAAAGTCATGAATTTTGATTGACATTTACTAGTCAGACGTAGGGAAAGTATACTCCTGCTGCCTTGCGTTAGTAAAAGTTGACTTTTTGCAAGGAAAAGATCTACTACCTAATAAAAATAAATAAAAAAGCAAACCTTTATAATACAAAGAGAGCTAAAAAATGTTTATCATTTATTACAGCAAGGTAAAGATTTGTGACACTTTGAGTTGCAGAGCACATTTTTCTTCTTACACATGCACTTCTTGGTTTTGCATTTAGTGTTGCAAGAGCGTTTGAAAAATCCTTGTCCACTTCCAAGCGATTGTTAAGTTGCATCCTCAAAGCTTATCCATAAGTTTATTTATCAATCAGCTATTGTTTAACCTAATAGTCCGGTCAATTTAGACATTCGGTGCTACATAAATTCCCACCAAGCTGAAAATCAGTAAGATTGTTTAAAATATGATTAAAAATAAAATTTGAAAGTTCCCCATCTTTCCCCTGTATGGAAAAAACTTTATTCAAGGTCAAAGGTCAAAAAAATGAGTTTTTCGTGATTTTCAGCAAAACGGTAAGTTTTATCATAAAAATACTTCAGAGAAAAATTGTAGATCATAAAATTATCTACAAAAAATTTAGCAATACGTTTTTTCCTACGAGCCACCGTTTTTGAGATATAACGATTCAAAAAGTTGTAATCGTCATAATATGCACACGTTTCCACGCCACCTATGAGGTAGTGTACTTAGCGCGTTTTTTTGGCGTGGTTTCCCCAGTAGGCCTATTCCACGGGTCTGTTGTGATCCTGTTTAATTTGAAACTATTGCAAAATAATGGATATTAGCAGAGATTGAAAAGATAAAAGCAATTTAAGTTAAAAAAAGTAGTGAAATTTAATCGTCCGAGTCGTAACTTTCAAATTCATCTTCTTGTTCTTCTTCTTGATGTTCTTGTTCTTGTTCGTCTTGTTCTTGTTCGTCTTGTTCTTCTTCTTCTTGTTCTTCTTCATTTTCATCCTGAGTACATGTAAGCTGCGTTAATAGCGATGTATCACATGTCGCCTCGTAGGAATCAAACGGATCCTCCACTGTTGGTGATTCAATATTAGAGCACGACCGGCCTTGACAATGTGTACATGCCAGAGAACAAAACAGTCCGACTTTTTTGCAACCACATTTAGCACTGCACCCCTTTTTGCAGTTGCACAAAATTGTGTTCAGCAGTTTTTCCGGCGCAGGTGGAAGTAAAATTTGGACTGGTTCTAATGAATTGTTGACCAACTTCCAACCCCAGTCTGTAGGGTCTAGCTGATAACCAAGCCACACTTGAACTTGGTAATATACCCGAAAAAGATGTCGATGAGCAGCAACTGAGGTTGGAGGAAGACAAGCTAATTGTACTTGTTTTTTACTTTTAGTATTTTTAACGAAACATGCATATCTATACTTATCTAAGCAGGTAGTTTTTTTTAGGAGCTCCGTACATAGAAAGAAGAAAGCGAATGCCGTTAGTGATAATTTCTTGTCGAGTTGAATTACTATTTTTAAAAACTTCAGCACATTAAACAAAATTTTGTTTTTCAAACATTTAGAAAACTGTTATTATGCAGATGTAAAATGCAGATGTTGTATCACAGCCAGTTATTGCGTGTAAAAATAGTACATGATTTTGACACTTTGCAAAAGTAGATAAACTTTTTGATGAATATATTTTTATAGTTATATCTTATGTATATTTTATATTATAAGTGTAAGTTACAATGACCGATAGAAAAATATTTTAACATATATTACAACTATAGAGATGTATATACGTGGCGTACTCATGCATATTATGACGATTACAACTTTTACAACTTTTTGAATCGTTATATCTCAAAAACGGTGGCTCGTAGGAAAAAAAGTATTGATACATTTTTTGTAGATAATTGTATGATCTAAAATTTTTCTCTGAAGTATTTTTATGATAAAACTTACCGTTTTGCTTAAAATCGCGAAAAACTCATTTTTTTTGACATTTGACCTTGAATAAAATTTTTTCCATACAGGGGAAAGATGGAGAACTTTCAAATTTTATTTTTAATCATATTTTTAACAATCTTACTGATTTTCAGCTTGGTGGGAATTTATGTAGCTTTACTCTTATTTTTTGGTCTAAATTGACCGGACTATAACCTGAATCCTTGGTCACTGTTACACTACAACAAATAGACGAGAAATGACGAATGCCTGGCGGGGATAATCAAAACAAAGATATGCGCGCGCAGTTACATGTGGAGAGCAACATCTCTGAATAAAGTTTTACTAAACCACAGCAGGCATAGTTAACTCTTCCTAGGAAAAGTTGATTTGTTTATTTTCAATCAACTTTTACTGATACTTTTAGTAAGAATTTACTCTTCCTAGGCAGTCAACTCTCCCTACGCATTTACTTTTCCTGTAACATATATAAACACATTATACTTAATACCTTTAAACCGCATTGGTAAATCTTGAACTGAAACAAACCCACTGCGTTTACTTAATTACTACAAAACCAACCGACTAATTGCAATGAAACTATAAGCCCACACTAAACAGACTTAGTTCATTAATATCACTGAGATATTACCAACTAGATTCTACAAACACAATTGGTTGTTTGTTGTTGACAAAGACACAAAATACCGTAATATATTTCCTTTGATATTAGAGCAATCTCATCAAAGGCAAAGTCTTGCTTACACATTCAGCCGTAGGCAATGTTTAAGCTAACATCTAGACAAACCCTTTGTAACATCTTGTATTTGTAAATATTTGATTATATCTAAAGTAAACAATACTTTCAGGTTTAATCAACTTAGAGACTTGATGCGTATTTTATTTAAAAGAAACTTTAACTAATGCCCAGGAAAATAACATAAGCAATTTAAGGAAAACGAAACGGGTAAACAAATGCAAATTACAAAGGGGATGTTCAATATAACCATGCTTTCTCTAAGCGATTGAACATTGTTATAGATCATAATCTATCTATACTAATATTTTAAAAAGGTAAAGTTTGTTTTTTTGTTTGTTTGTTTGTTTGTAGGGGGTAATCTCTGACACTACTGAACCGATTGAAAAAATTGTTTTAATAAAAATCTGCACTATCCCTGAGTAACATAGGCTATATATAATTCATTTCGATAAAAACATTTTTTTATTTCAATATTTGTAAATTTAGTCGGAAAAAATTCTTAGGTTAGGCCTAGAATGATAAACCAACACATGTATTTACATTTATTTATTACCATAGCAACCAATTTAATAGAATAACAGATAATATAGGTGTTTGTTCCAATATTTCCATTAACAGCTGATTTCTAAATTTGAAGCAATTATTTTTGCATTTCTAGCGCTTAGGTTAGGGTTTTAAAGTGTAGACCTGAGCATTGCTGGTTCTTTTAACCATTATTATAACTGCTGTTATAAAATATAAGAAATTATAATAATGTATGTTATATAATATAATTTGAACATTTTACATTATTTACTATCTTAGTTTTGAGATTATTATGGAAGCTTCTAGAAACATATGTTATGTTTTATTTATAAAAAAAGGTGTCGGATTAATAATAACCTCACAGCTAATGTTAAATTTTCAGATCAAACTATTTCTCTAAGTTAACAATACTAACATTTTAAAGGAATATTCTTATGGGGTCATAGACGCGCAATAATAAAGGATTTTGCTAAATTTTGATTTTAAAGCGTAAAATGATTGAATATTTGGCGCACACTTCTAGCCATATAACAGATAAAGCAGCTGTTTCTGTTCAAAAGCATAGCAACACACGTTTATTGAATTCAATTACATTAATTTCCAAAACAACCAAATTAGCAATTTTATAATCAGTTTATTATTATTCACAATCAACAGCTTTCTTAGGTTAATTTAACAAAATAAAAGTAAATATAACCATAAATCTACAATTCTTACGGTATTACAATTTAATTCAAACATATTTTATTACATATTGTAAATAACACAGCTGATTTGGATCAAAAACTTAACATGATTTTAGTTTAGGCCTATACTGAACCAAATGCTTATTGAAAACTTTTACATTTATTACCAAAACAACCAACTTGGAAAATTCACATTTTTTAGATTAGGTAAAAGCGAACACAAACAAAAATCTACGAAAAAAGCCTACCGTATTTTATAATTTAAACATCTTGTGTTACATATTGCATTGTTTCCTTTGTTAATGCTGAAATTACAACGCATGCCGTAATTTGAATAAATGGGGATGCTGCGTGTCTATTTCGATCTAAGATCCAAGTGCCTCTGTACTAATAAACCGTCATGTCCGTGAAAATATTAGAGTGTACAATAATCTGTTAGCATTGGCTTCGGCACGAGTCACTGTGTGGGCGAAACGAGCAAGGGACGAGAATAATTCACTGTGAACCCGTTTATCAAACAGAATGTACAGTTTTTACAAAGCCCGGTGCTTAAAATTAAACTTAATGACTCCGCCGAGAACCGTTTTATGTCCGTCGTCGGATTGAATCAAACGTTACGGCCTTTGCAGTGCAATGGGTCTTGCTTTATTTTCGCCAAGGGACGTATTGGGATGACGTCATGAGATTGAAGCAACTTTATTCTGTAAGATTATTTCCCCAGTAACTCTTTCGACAAATATAATTTTATTTAAGTACTAGGTGAAACCCATGCGTGCTCCGCACGCCAAACCCGTTGAAAACTTCTATAAACATAATTATGTTATTTTTTCTTTATAATGAAGGTTAAATAATAACGTTTAATAATAATTAAAGCTAAGACTGTAAATAATGTTAAATGTTCAAATCATTTATTTCGAATATTTTATAACAGCAATTATAAAAAGGTTAAAAGAACCAGCAATGCTCAGGTCTGCACTTTAATAAAAACCTAACCTAAAAGTTAAAAATACAAAAAAATTGCTTCAAAGTTTGAAATCAGGTGTTAATCGAAATATTAGAGCAAACAGCTGTTTTATCTGTTATTTCATTCGATTGGTTGCTATGGTAATGAATGTAAAGACGTTCAAGAAATGTGTGTTGGTTCATCAGTCTAGGCCTAACCTAGGAACTTTTTCTGACTAAACTTTCAAGTATTGAAATAAAAATGTTTTTATCAAAATGAATTATAGCCTATATTACTCATCGTGAAGCTTTTTATTAGTAAAACTATTTTTTGAATCGGTTTAGTAGTTGCAGAGATTACCCCCTACATACAAACAAACAATCACATTCTACCTCTATATAATATTAGTATAGATCATAGAATCGGTCATGTATTTATGTAAGTGTTCCTTTGCTTAACCCTGAAAAATGCCTCTCAGCTACAAGCAAAGCAAAATTATCTCTTTAAACAAATTTAAACTCACTGTCTTCGGTGTTTATCTTCCCATCTGTTAGAATTAATAGGGTATGATTAAGAACTAAATATAGAAAATACAATAATATAACAATATAATACAATAAATATACAATAAATAATATACAATAAATAATAATATTAATAATACAATAAATATAATATTCTTTATTATAATAAATAATATTTTAGGATTTATTACCCCAAGACAAAAAGACACAGAAAGCAGAGTAGCATTGGATAATACTGCCAAATGTTGTGAAATAGCTGACTAGAGCAAGGCTTACAGAGACACACTTGGACAATCTGACAAACTATAAAAGTTTCATACTGAACTAGATCCAGGACCAGTGTTTTGTGTGAAGGGCGGAGACTCTGTGGGACAGGGTTAGTTTTTCTGTGAGGCGGAGAAGAGGGTGCTACGGGAATTTCAGTTGGAACGCTTTGGTGAATAGGTAGGTGAACGGATTGTCGGATATCCATCATTAAAGTGTTTATGTTTCTTTTTGGTTAAATTAAAGTAGAAGCACATTCGAGTCAGTATTTCTTGAGTCAGTATTTCGAGTACGAGCATAGCTATTTCTTTGGGTGTTTTGTCTTGGGGTAACATTGCCAAATTGATTTAGTTAGGATAATAAAGACAAGTTGATTAGCGTTATGAGAATTAGTTTTAGTTACTCATTATAGTTTTGCTTATCAATTGTAAAGAGAGTTTATCATGATAGAAATCAGTTATTCGTTGTAGTTTTGTTTATCAATTGTAAAGAGAGTTTAGCATGATAGAAATGAGTTATTCATTGTAGTTTTGTTTGTAAAATTGTAAAGAGAATAGTTGACCACTGAACCATTCGATAATAAAATATAGTAATTGAAAACGTACGGATCGGTAGATTTCTATGATTATAATCCCTGAATCTTAGCCATCCGTAAATTTTAGAACCCTGGTCAGTTTGGGTTATGTCTACCCCTACCAAAATGGTGCGAGGCCGGTGCTTTTAGTTTTTACTAAACAAAAATTTAATGAAATTATATATCTGTTTCTAGTAAAAACTAAAAGCACCGGCCTAAAATATATAACGCAACAGTTAGTGGTTTGGACTTGGCTATCTTAAGGAAATACTAAAAACTCTAATATTCATAAATGTACAGAGAGTACAAAAGTCAACCACGACTATACATTTTTAATTCTAAATACATACAATTTGGAAAAACCAGTTCTTTAACATCCATTTGTGAAGTATTAATTATTTAAAGATCCTGCTCGCTTCGCTCAGGAAATGGAAACAGATCACAGTATTGTAAGTTATAACATGATATTTGCAATGTTATGATGATTGTTTAGGACAGAGGCACTTGAACCAGAGATGGGTAGTAGGGATGCACAGTACGGCCAAGTATTTTGTGTGCATTGTTTGTTATGTATATACACAATTACAACTATTCAATGACTATCTAGCAATATTTTTCTAACGTTATTGGCTGTGAGGGGAAAATACGTCCAGTGTCGCACATATTGCGTGAATAAAAGAATGTTTGATATAATGGAACGACATAAACCTAACCTAAAAACACTGATGGTAGTTAAAAAATTAATCAATTCAAAATTAGCCAATTAGGTTGCTATGGTAATAAATGTAAATGCTTTGAAGAAATGTGTGTTGGTTCAGTATAAGTTTTCGATCCAATCAGCTGTTTTATTTATAATATGTAACAACAGATGTTTGAATTATAATGCAGTAAGCCTTTCTCGTTGATTTTTTTGTTTGTGTTTGTTTTACTTTGTTGAACTAACCTAAAGAAATTTTTAGTTCCAAAGAATAATAAACTGATTGTAAATTTGCTAAATTGGTTTCTATTGAAATGAATGTAAATGCATTCAACAAACATGTGTTGCTAAGCTTTATATCCGAATCAGCTGTTATAAGGCTGGGAGCGATCCTCCAAATAGTCACTATTTTTACGTTTTTAAATCAAAACTTTCAAAAACCCCATCTTATTGTGCGTCTATCATCCCATAGAGTATAAATTAAAATTTTCGTAATTTTAGCTCTACTTTTATTCTACGTTATTCATTCAGGACAAAGCCGATTATATACAAAGATTAGTAAATTTTAATGTTAATGTGTGGTCTTGTAACTGACAGATCTTACAAAATACATAAATTAACCCGAAAGTCCTCATGCCTTAAAAATGTTATGCTTAGTGAAATTCGGAAGATTCCTGCCGAAATGAAAATTAAGCTTTTTATATATAAATCCAATCTGAATTGTTTTAATTAGGAAATCAGTGCAATAGCAAGTATTGTTTTAGCTGGTAAAAATCACTTTTCGACGTGATTTAGAATTTGTTAAATATATTGAAACATATAGATGTTGCAAAGTTTGGTTTATGTAATGAAATTAAAGCATAATAATAAATTAAATGCTTAACACTTGCTGAGGAAGTGTGTAAGCGGAAAATAAAAAAAAATAATAATGATAATTTGGTTTATGATTAAAATATATTAATAGAAGGAGAAAAAGTTAAACAACACAAACCTGAACTAAAAGTTGCAAACGTAAAGTAGTTCAGCTGATGAACGAAATCATTGTTAAACAATACAACCTTGCACAAGCACTGTAGTAATTTGTTGGATGTATGTACACTCTCTTTTATAGGAGACTAATGGACCTATTGCTTGAATTTAGTACATAAATACAGGTTTAGATTGAATTATCAAAGGCAATTTAATGAGGGTAGTGAAACATTAATTCTGAAATGCCTTGTGGTTAAAATAAGATTCTCGTGATCAGAGAAGGCGGTCGCGCGTATATTAAACATAAGGATTTTTAATGTAAATGCAACTTATTTTATATGGGTACCGGTAGCTATCCCATTTTACTTTCTCACTATACTATAGTATAGAGAAAGTATAGTGATCGCAAAAAAAATCTATGTTGAGATTTTTGTGGAAATATCCGTTTTGGGACCCCCTGAGTCAAAAAAGTGGTTTTTACAAAATGTCTGTCTGTATGTATGTCTGTATGTATGTCTGTATGTCAGTATGTATCCCTGTATGTATACAAAGCTAGAGAGAAAACTATTTGATCGATTTCAAACAAATTTGCACCAGACATGTCAAGTAGGCCTGTATAGATGCACGAAAAAGGGTTTGAAAAATTTTGAAAAACAACCCCCTTTTTGGTCAAAAAATCCCCAAAAAATCAGTTATTATTTTTTTATAAAAAAAACGGCTCTAACGATTTTGATAAAATTTGGCTTATTTGTAGCCTCACTACCATATGCAAAAAACCGCATCTTTCTAAAAATTCTCGTTTAGCTAATAATAATAATAACTGATTTTTGGGGGTTTTTGGCCATAAAGGGGGTTGTTTTTCAAATTTGTTCAAAATCTTTTTACGTGCATCTATAAAGACCTAATTGACGTGTTTAGTGCAAATTTGTTCGAAATCGATCTAATAGTTTTCTCTCTAGATAATAATAATAATATTTATTAGTTAATCTCCAACTTTAATAAAAAATTACCTCTCCTACCCCACCCTACAAGTCACAGTGAATCTGTTTAATAATTTAAATATGTTTGTGAAAAAGTATGTGCCAGTTCCTGGTATCGTTTATTAATTAATATTTAATTTTAAAGGGACTATCATATTTCATTACTTTGACTTAGGTAATTTAATTGCAAATGGGTTTTTATATCACTTAAAAATAATATTACCAAAATTTAGCTGTATAGCTTGTAGGAAGTTAGTGCAATTTATTTTTATTGTAAAGGGATAGCGATCCAATTTTAAACTCTTTGATTGCAAAGGCCATATATTCTCTAAGCAATCCCCTGGTACTAATATGTGTTAAATTGTGAAAATTTTAGTCGAGCGGTTTTTGAGCTATAGTAAAAGAAAGTATATAGATTATTATTTAATTTTAAGGGCACTTATTCCATGTCATCCCTTTGACTAAGTAATCACATTGCAAACGATTTTTATATCACTTAAAAATAATATAACATAATTTTAGCTTTATAGCTTGTTAGTCTAATTTATATTCGTTCTATAGGGGTAGCAAACCGCTTAAACTGTTGTAATTGTAACGTCTAAACGCTACTGGAAATTATATAAACTGTGGAATTTTTAGTGAAATCGGTCGAATAATTTATAAAAGACAAAGAATCAAACATTAATTTTTGTACATAGAGATTCTAAGAAAAAAATGCCTACGAATTCTAACCTATCAGTGCATACGGACATTTTTAAACTCTGCCTTTATTTAGCATTACTGAAATTCAAGCTATAACTATAATTGGGCGACCCCACACATTGCGGAGGATGTGTTCTAATACTAAAGTGCCAAAGTTTCGCTGTATAATTTGCGGAATACTGCTTAAGTGAAAAGTTTGCAAAGGGCAAGGCGAGGGGCGCGGATTACAGCAGCCAAATACGATTAGTGTGAGCATTAATTATGTAACATCTTTGGTTCTGAGTTTAAATGTCATTTCCACTGCTCAAGCAGAATTATCTTTTTCCAACTTTACTCTGCCTTTGTTATCAAAAGCTTTAGACATTTTGAATTTTTAGATTTAAGAAAAATATTTTTCGAGATCTAATTAAAACTTAAAGCCACCGAAATCTTTTCAAAAATGAATTATTAAAATTAAAAGTCAAAGATTGTATTAAATAAACAATTAGGATTAAGATAATAAACACGAATTATCGGATTCTGGGAAAGACAAGTTAACGCAAGGGACGTGAAGTTTATGATAACTACGATTCACTGTCTATACTAATAGGCCTACTATAAAGAGGTAAACAATTTTTGTTTGTATTTAGGGGGTAATATCTGAAACTGCTGAACAGATTGAAAAAATAGTTTTACTTATAAAAAGCTACACTATCCCTGAGTAACATACGCTTTAATTCATTTTGATAAAACAACATATTTTATCTCAATAGTTTTAAATTTAGTCGGAAAAATTCTTAGTTTAGGCCGACTGATGTACCAACACATATTTCTTGAATGTATTTAGATTTATTACCATAACAACCAGCTGTTTGCTCTAATAGTTCCATTAACAGCTGATTTCAATATTTGAGGGAATTATTTGTATTTCTAACTTTTAGGTTCGGTTTTTATTAAAGTGTAGAGCTGAGCCTTGCTGGTTCTTTTAACCTTTATTATAGCTGTTGTTATAAAATATACGAAATAATTAGATTTAAACTTTTAACATTATTTACTACCTTAGCTTTGTGGCTATTATTAATCCTACGCCTTTATCATAAAGAAAACATAACATGATTATATATTCAGAAGGTTCCAGCGGGGTTGGCGTGCGCAGCACGCAGGGGTTTCCCCTAATATTAATATAGAACAAGTCAATGTTTTGACCGCTTTTTGAAATATTTCAACATCCCTCAGTTGTATATCTAAATCGATCTATATTGCTATTTGAAACGTTTTAGGCGTGGCTTTTTAAACTTGTTTAAAATTAAACATTTCTTAAACTTGGGAATACTTGTGGAACAAGCCCAGGTTATATACAAGCCCAAAATTTCAGCCGAAATAAAAACATCAAATAAACTTAGCAAATATTTTTCACCAAGTTTTAGTAAGTATTTACATAAAGTTCTGCCTCTGACTAGCTACACTGTAATATACCTCGACTTTATATATATATAAAGTCACACTAACTATTTATTTCTAGATCCCAGCTGTAATATGTTGGTCAAAGTCAATATCACGCTCCGTTGCACTCAATAACTCAATGGTATAGCAACGGTCCCCTGAGTTTTTAAATGTATTGGACGCAACATACAGCTATCAGTGAAATATACGTGATTCTTCGTAGCAAACGTAAATCCACATTTATTAAATAAAGTAGTAAATTATGACACCGTTGGTTATAGACTGTGTCATTATGAATAATATGGGTACTTCGCTTCTATCACCAACTATGATATTTTCACGAAAATAATGATTGAGTGATACATAGCTAATTTAGGACAGTTATCGAAATAGACACGACCAACTAAGATAGTTCGAATTACGGCACGCGTTGCAATTTCACCCATAATATTTAAATAATCCATAATCGACATCAAACAAATTTTGATATTACCAACTAAATGAAGCAGTACAGGGTGGAACAAAGTTAGTGTTAAAAACTTTAAGGCGTTATTATGCATGCAAATTGCAACAAAACTGCGCAATTCGGGCAGTTCTATCTCACTTCACCTTCCAGAAACAGTCATTTTCGATTTTTCCAAATTTCGTGACATTGCCCATGAATATCTCAAATTTTCAAATGAGTACACAAAATTTTCATCAGAGTAAGTAGGCCTATAGTTTGCCACAGTCAAGCCCTCTTAAAGCCTTGTAAAATCTACTTGAACAAAATATTTTGGAAAATTAAGAAAAAGGGCGCTACGACTTACTTAAGAAATTTTTCATATGCCTCATACTACAAACTGTCAAATATCACAAAAACTTCCCAACATCTTAAGCTTTAAAATGGTATACTAGAAGGGACCTTTCCTATGCGCCTAAGGGGCGGCAATGGGCGTTAAACATAATTATTGACCTGTTTGTGATGAAATAATTATAATAAATACCCTATCTTCGTTTTAATATTTCCTCTCCGATGAAACTATTTCATTCCTTTATCTTATCTCAGTTATCTACTTTTTTCATATTCCTAATCAAATAACAAACATACCCATTTGTACAAACAAATTAGTTTCATTAGACTGCTCCTGAAAAAATACCTCAGGTAAGTGAAAGCTACAATAAGCAGTTTTCGTTGGTTTTTACTTTCTTCACCCTATACGTAGTATATGGAGAAAGTATTGTTTTCGTAAAAATGTTCGAATTTGAATTTTCAGTTGAATTATCTGTTTTGGTACTCCCAGAACCCCAAAAAATTGTTTAGTGCAATTATCTGTGTTGGTGCTCCCTGAACCCAAAAATATTTTTAGTGGAATTTTTTGTTTTGGTGCTCCCTGAACCCAAAAAAGTGTTTTTAACGTGGTGTCTGTCAGTGTGTCAGTATGTATACACGACCAGAGGGGACACTATTGGTCCGATTTTCATGAAATTTGGTATGTAGGTACTAAACCCTAATATCTCCAGGTGTTTTTTTCATTTTTTGGAATTTTTTATTTTTAAGGGTAATTTACCCCTAAAAACCAATAAAAAACGACAAAAATGCAAATTTCTCAAAAACGGCTCTAACGATTTTGATCAAATTTTCAATATTTATAGTGCTTAAGATGCCAAACAAAATGACACCACCCGCTTTTATCAAAACTTCGGAGTTTCATAATTATGGGGAAATGTTAAAAAATAAACAAGTTTATGTTGTCAATCTAGCATCACGGCGGCGGCCGCACGGGGTAGCACAACGGTAGCGAGGACGGCCAGTAATTCAAAGGTCGCGCGATCGAATCCCGCCTGGGACAATAACTTTTTTATACGATTGACGTAGGTAGAATATTATTTTTTTGTTTTTTTCTAAAAAGTAGTAAATAAAATGATTAAAAACAATATTATTTTGACTACAGTAAGTTGGGAGAAAGTTTGTGTCAGTTAACTGATACCGTTTATTTGTTTACTTTCTGTTTGTTAATCTAACCTAACAAATATGTTGGTTGTGAAGAATAACAAACTGAATCTAAATTTGCTAAGTTGGTTGTTACAGTAATAAATGTAGACAAACATGTGTTGCTAAGCTTTTGATCCAAACAGCTGTATTTATCTGTTACAGGGCTGGAAGTGAACCCCTCACTAATTTTACTCTTTAAGATAAAAATTGTCGACGATCTTTTTTATTGTGTGTCTATCACCACATAAGAATATACACCTTCAAATTTTCTTATTTAAGTAATTTTTGCTCCACGTTGATACTATGTCAGTCAGTCAATCAGGACAAATTCTCTTAAATATACAGTACATATATAATATAGACTGGAAATGTTTCGCTATTGCTTGGTTTCATTTAAAGGATGGATATCCCATTTTATCAATTTAACGTAATCGAATTGCAAATAGTTTTGTACATCCCTTAAAAATAGCTTTACATATACAGAATTTAAGCTTTATAGCTTGTAGGAAGTTAGTTTAATTTATATTTATTGTATAGAAGTAGCAACTCCATTTCAACCCATTCCAGTTGTGAATCTAAACCAACCAGGGACCAATCGAAGACTCACAAAAGAGTTCATCAAAATTGTTCCAGCCGTTTAGGAGGAATGTAGTGGCATACACTCGAACAAAAAATTATCCTTATATATAATTCTGTAAGCGAAAATTTAGATTCAAAATTGTGGGAATTTGGTAAATCGGAGGATGATGGGAAAGGTATCAAATTAAAGGTATCGATTCAAGGAACGAGGGAAAATATAAGTTTTTTCTAAAATTATAAACTAAGGTTTTTGGGGTCCCCGAAAAACGAAAAATCCCCATAAGAAATACATGAGAATTTAAAAACATCTGATTTGTTTACATTAAAACATTTGGTATTAAATAAATAAATTAAAAACATAAAACAGCTGTTCTGTAGTTTAAATTAAAACATTTGTAGCCGGTTGCAAGAACATTCATTAAATTATTTAACAAACCTTTAAATTTAATCTCTCTTTAAAGACTCGTTAAATATAAAATTGTGTTGCAGAAACATAATTTAAATAAAAGTCTGTTAAAATAATAAAGCTTTAAAATTTTAATGGACCTTTAAATAGTATGTTGCAAGAACAACAATTAAAATTTAACAAACCGTTATACATCTGTTAAAGTAATGTGAGGTAGAAGCTCCTTTAAACCCTTATTAAAACAGCATTTGAGGTTATGTTGAACTTGAACAACATTACTTTAGCTTGTTTGTTATACAGTATTTGCATAATTGGACACTCTTTTAATTGTGACATTAAACTTATTCTTAAACTTAAAACATACATTATAATTTGCATAGATCAAACTTAAAAATAAGTACTACTAAAGTTGTAATCATGTTTTCTTAAATTTTCATTAATTCTAATAACAATATTTTCTTTTTAATCAAAGCACACTCTTTGTAAATATTAGCAGTATCCTGCTCTGTTTGTAATATTTTCATTCTTTTTTTCAACCAAGCTTTATTCTTTTTTGAAATTGATTGAAATGCTGTCTGTTTGTTTTCAATTATGTTTTTAGATTTCACTAGCTGAATACCCGTGCTTCGCTACAGGGAATTTTTTTTTATCACTATGATTCATAATTAATTGTAATATTTTTCTCTCGTTTTCTTTCATCTATTATTTCACAAAAGTGAATTATAACATGTATTTTCAATTAGTTTGGTATTTATTGTTCACTGGCTGCCCGTCAATCGTCTTCGTCACAGTATGTGAGCCGAATAAATTAAATCAATAAACAAATCAGAGCGAAGAGAGTCTTCTTTTTTCAACCGCTAAATCTACAGACTGGTAAATCACAGTCTTAGCTATATGTTTGCAGATCACCCAGATACGTCTTTAATAATATGCGAATGTATGGATCGGGATTGTTTTGATCAGCTTACGTCTAAAATATTTTCTTAAAATTAATAAGTGTCATATTTCAGCTCTCTAGCTTTAAGGAAAGAATATCAATTAACATTTATTTATTGTTTTTAGGGTTTGTTATCACATTTTCAACCTTTAGTAGCACATAACAAAATGTAAAACTGGTTTATTTTTCATATGTATTTTGTAAGAAATAAATGTAAAAAATATCAGCTCTCTAGCTTTAAGAAAAGTATAAATATAAATATATATTGTTTTTAGGGGTTATCACATTTTCACAACCTATAGCAACACGTAAAAAAATATAAAACTCATTTACTTTTTATATGTGTTTTGTAAGAAATAAATGTACAAAATTTCAGCTTTAAGGAAAGTAAGCAAACAACATATATTGTTTTAGGGGATGTTTCAACCCTTAAAGACCAAATATTTTAATATCCTTTCTTAGTGCGCTTCTAGCGCCTATGAGCAATATGTGTACCAAATATTTCACGTTCCTTGGCGGTATTAAATTAATATTTATAGATATAGGGGTTGTTACTAAATTTCACCCCTTAGCAGAACGTGATAAATCGTAAAACGGGTTTATTTTTGTATATCTTGTAAGAAATAAATGTACACAATTTCAGCTTTCTAGCTTTAAAGAAATTATAACAAATGATGTTTATTGTTTTAGGGGTTGTTTCAACCCTAACAGGCCAAATATTTTAAAATCCTTTCTTAGTGCGCCTCTATATGACAAATACTTGTATCAAATTTCACGTTCCTACGTGCTAGGGTTTTTGATATAAATAATAAACAATATTTTTTTGTTTTAGGGGCTGTTTCATTTAATATTTATAGTTTTAGGGGTTGTTACTAAATTTTCACCCCTTAGCAGAATCTGACAAAACGTAAAACTGGTTTATTTGTTGTATGTATCTTATAAGAAATAATTGTGCAAAATTTCAACTCTCTAGCTTTAAGGAAAGTATAAAAATGTATATTTATGGTTTTAGGGGTTTTTATCACGTTTTAACCCCTTAGCAGCACGTAAAAAATGTAAAACTTTTTAGTTTTTATATGTATCTTATAAGAAATGAAAATATTACAAATTTTCAGCTTTCTGGCTTTAAGTAAAGTATAACAAACAATATTTATTGTTTTAGAGGTTATTTCAACCCTTACAGGTCAAATATTTCAAAATCCTTTCTTATTGTGCCTCTAGCCAATATAACAAAAACATGTATAAAATTTCACCTTTTTAGGAGGTAGGGTTTTTAAGATATATAACAAACAATATTTATTTTTTTAGGGGTTGATTCAACCCTTACAGGCCAGATATTTTAAAATCCTTTCTTAGTGCGCCTCTACTACCTATGAGCAATATATGTACCAAATTTCAAGTTCCTAGGTGGTATAGTTTTTGAGATACTGCGATCAGTCAGTCAGTCAGTAAGTGAGTGAGTGGGTTTTGGATGTTATATATCTATATAGATTACAATTTGAAAAAGAATTTCCTTTACAGTTTCAGTGAAGATTTTCCTTTTAATTCTCTTGGGTTTATTTTCCATTGTAAGTGCAACCAGAATAAATTGACACAAGCAGTCGATTGTTAAACAGTGAACAGTGCAGTGCGTTAAATAACCTGTGGTTACCTGTAATTTATTAATCTGACTTCTAGCGAATTTAAGATATTATAATCTTAACATATTAGTAAGAGTAATTTATTGGTAATATATAATTAACACATATTTCTTTGTAATCTAAATTCAATTTGTATATTGCGTAAATTTCTTAACCAAGTAACAGATACAGAACAAAGATATTAACTAGTACAAACCAAATCAAAAGATTGGCTAGGCCGATCGCTATGGCGGAAGGTCTAGCCACCCCAATAGACAATATTTCCGAAATGGAAATACAAAAAGCCGTAGAATCCATAATTCAAACAGAAAATTACCCTAATTATAATCATGAGTATACATCAAATATTTCAATATCAAAAAATACTATACACAATAATGACAATGGTAGAAAACGTATTAACTCGCAGATCAATGACTCAAGTCCAGACAGAACACCAATGACTAAGAAACCTAACCAACAAAAAATTAGATATTATAATTGCAATAACGAAGGACCATATATTGTTATAATTCAAAGTAAGGATAAATCTAGAATAAACCCATTCCAAATAGGCAAAATATTAAAAGAACATGATATAGACCATATAAATAGATCAGGAAAAAACCTGAAAATTACTTGTAACAGCTTTATTGAAGCTAATAACTTAATTACTTCATCTAACCTTCAACAATATATAGTTTTCATACCGGCCAATAAAGTTTAATGCACCGGGGTAGTATACATAGAACAACAAATATCTGAAGAAGAAATTCTGGAAGACAGTAAAAGTATTTTTCCAATAGAACTAGAAGTATTTTTCTAGAAACAATTAATAAACACTAATTTCGTTAAAATAACGTTTAATTCAGACAAATTACCTCAAACAATTTCATTAAATTACATAAGAATGATAGTAGAACCATTTATAATACCTGTAAAACAATGTTATACATGCTTTTCGTATGGCCATACTGCTAAACCAACATGCAAAAAAGAAAAATTGTCTAGGGAATGTGGAGACAAATTTCACGACACATACTGTGAAAATCCTAAACAATGTAATAACTGCCATGGCCCACACAGCAGCACCAGCAAAATATGTCCAGAGTATCAGAGACAAAAAAATATCATGCAACGAATGAGTTTATATCGCGAAGATTATTTCGAAGCTAGCATGTTTTACCCCCATCCAGGGAAAAAGATAAAGACATACCAACAAAAATATAATACCTACGCCCAAATAGCGAACACCAATAAAAATCACGATTTCCCAATGTTACCAACAACTAATATAGTTAACACTAACTTTAGGGGAAAAAACAAATTTAATAGATATTCTATTTTGGAATTAGAGGAAGAAAATGAACAAATCGAAGACAGACAAAACCATGAAATTAAGTACATAAAACCATTAAGTTATAAAAACAACACCAGACCACAGATAAGTAAGCCAACCACAAATAAAACTTACAAAAATAAAACATTTACACCCATAGAAAATAATCATACGCAAGTTAATGAATCTTGTGTACAATCTAAAAATAAGCAAATTACACCAGCAAACAGACAAGAATTAAAAACTTTATTAGATCAAAAATTTAACGAACTTAGAGCGAAAATTCAAGGAGAAATAACTGGGATTTTTACCAAAAAAAAGATAGATGATATTCTAGAAGAATTCATTAAACAATACAGTAAAGATATGACTAAAACAAAAGGGCCTATGCAAAATGCTAAATCAACATAATAATAAGCTAAATAATGCAATATAAAACTTTGAACATTAAACAAAAATGGAAAGGTCTAATCTTAACATATTCCAATGGAATGCCAGGTCACTCAAACAAAAGTGGCTTGAAATCATGAATACATTTAAAACTCAAAAAATACACATAGGAATAATACAAGAAACCTGGCTAACAGACCAGGATAATCTGAAAGATGACAATTACAATATATTTAGACTAGACAGAACAGATGGGTATGGGGGAGTTGCCTTCGTAACACACAAATCTATATCGTGTAAAATTATATATAAACTCAACACAGATACAGTACAACTGCTAGGCATGTCAATTGACAATTTGGAAATTCCAATAAACTTATATAACTTATACTGCACAAAGGAAAAGATAAATAACAATTTTTGGCACAAAGAAATATTTTCTAAAGACAAAGGCAACACCATAATTTGTGGTGACTTCAACGCTCATCACCCTTTCTGGAACTGTTTTAAAGCAAATAGCAGAGGTAATATTATATATAAAAATTACAGTGATTCAACATTTATTTTAGCCAATAATAATGAATACACAACAGTCCCAAATTTATATCATCGACAATCAGTAATAGACCTAACATTTATTTCAGCTAAAATGTTCTATAAGTTACAAAAATGGGAAGTAAAAAAAGATGCAATGGGAAGCAACCACTTCCCAATAATAATAAGGTTTAATATTAAAATGTCAAATTACAGTCAAAATAAAGGAATAAACTCAAACGGTATAAACAATATAAATACAAAAAATATTAAAAAAGCAAACTGGTCGCTCTATAAAAACATAATAAACAACAATATAGATATGCTACCTGAAATAGCATCTCCAGACCGAATACACCAACTATATGATATTATATAGAAATAGCTATCCCTCCAAATAGGAACTCAAATAATTTAAATAACAATAACTTTCACCCCAAAACATGGTGGAATGAGAAATGTTCACACGCAGTAGCCTAACTTTTAAAGAAAACTAACTTTTAAAAAAATTAGACAGGAGATGAGTGCAATAAATTATAGAAATTATCAAATAGCACAGTTAAAAGCAACAGAAACAATCCGTTTAGCTAAAAAACAGGGATGGATAGATCTATGTAAAAAAAATTATATAAAAAATAATAGTAACTATGCCTGGAAAATAGTAAACAAACTCAAATCAAATAAAAATACAAACAACCCCTCTGAAATTTGTAGTAATAATGAGCTAGGGAACAGGTTTATGAAATATATAATACCAGATTATGTTCCCCAACAATCTGAATTGAATATTCCGATAATAAAAGATACAAACCACTATCTAGAGGAAGATTTCAATATTAAAGAATTAAATACAGCTATCAAATCAAAGAAAAAAAATACAGCACCAGGACTAGATGGTATAACATATAGTATGATTAAAAATCTACCCCCAAAAGCCCTAGACATTATTCTTTCGATATTTAACGAAATATGGAATGATAAGGTAGAAATTCCTCGTAAATGGAAACGGTTTCGAATAATTGCTTTATTAAAACCAGATAAATGTAAAATGGACGAAAGCTCGTATAGACCCATTTCCCTAATTCCGGTTTTCATAAAAATTTTTAACACTATGGTTAAAACAGACTTGAATGGTGAATATACAAATTAGAAATCATCCCAGAAACACAATATGGATTTAGGAAAAAACGAGGATGTGCAGACTACATACTGAGTTTAGTAACAGACATTAAAATCGCATTAACAAACAATGAAAACACTATTCTAGCATCCCTGGATATATCGAGAGCTTATGACAAAGTATATACACCGGTACTACTTGGAAAAATGTACAAATATGGAATACCAGCCAAATTCATTAAACATTGCGCCAAATTTCTTAGCGATAGGCAACTGAATATAATATTTCCAGACTATAGAATTGCTAGATCCACCAGTAGAGGCTTACCCCAAGGTAGTGTTCTGAGTCCACTACTATTTGCAATATATATTGCGGAAATTAATAATAACATGCCAACTCAAGTATACTCCTTACAGTATGCGGATGACATAGCGTTATATACATCTAATAAACAATATGATATAGCACAACTAAATATACAAAAATCTTTAGCACAAGTATGCCAGACACTAAATGCCCTATACTTAGAAATCAACATAAGTAAAATAATAAATTTTACTCGGAAGAAAATAACGGACCATAATAATAGAACATATTATATTGAAAATCAAAAAATATCAACGGTAAATAATATTAAACTCATAGGAATTACCCTAGATAAAGATCTTTCATTCAAAACACATATAAACAATGTACATAAACAATGCACAAAAGACATAAATATCTTAAAAATCCTAGCATGTGCTAGATTTGGGGCCCATCCAGACTTCATAATTCAAATATATAAAAGCATAATTAGAGCAAAATTAGATTATTGTTGCTTCTTATTTGGAGAAACATCCAATAACATATTGAACAAACTAAATATAATACAAAATCAGGCTATGAGAATTGCAATAGGTGCTTTCAGAACATCTCCCATACTTGCAATACAAACAGAATGCGCAATAATACCCTTAGAAATAAGACGGAAAATGTTGACTGAAAAATTTATTTACAAAATAATGTGTAATAACACGCATCCAGTATATAATAAAATAATCCACCTAAATTTTTTAGTAGATTTTAAACCCTACTGGTCAAAAAAAAAAGAAACCATTATATATCCAAGCGTTTAACATTTGCAACGAGGAAAACTCGTATCATAATAAATCCAAGATAGAATTCACTCAATACTGGGATCTCAAGGAACCGATACAAACTATGAAAACTAATTTAATATTCAATACAAATATAGACGAAGAAAATGTTAATAAAAAAACAACAGCAGGTATTCAACTACAACAATGCTTTAAAAATTATATCAACACTTATTACAGAACGACAATGTTAATATACACTGACGGTTCAAAAAATTCAGAAGGCACGGGAGCGGCTTTCTATATACCAAAACACAAGGTAAAATTCAAATTCGTATTAAATAAAAAAATGTCAAGTTATACAGCAGAAACATATGCAATCTACAAAGCAGTGGAATACATCCAAAACATAGTTGAAACAGAAATAGTAATTTGCACGGATTCACAATCAGCAATAAGAGCTTTAGAAAACTGTAATAATGGAGAAAATGAAAAGGGTATAATAGTAAATATATTCCAACTAGCAACATCATATTATAATAAAAAAATAACTTTCCAATGGGTGCCAGGTCACTCGGGTATTGAACACAACGAAAATGTTGATGAACTAGCAAAAGAAGCAATATCTAATGGGCAATCAACTACTGAGTTACAAATACCTGTAGAGGATTTTATGTCATATCGAAAAAACTTATACAAAAATAACCTTGCAAAATACCTATCAGAATCAAATAAAGCAAATTGGTATAAAAGTGTTCAAATAGACTATACTACAATACCATGGTTTAGAGACAGCAAGATGAGTAGGTGGGAAATAATAAATATATGTAGACTCAGAATAGGACACGCAAATGTCAATAGCCGACTTCACATGATAAAACAATATTTTACCCCCTTATGTTTAAATTGTAACATGGGCAAGACAGAAACTTTGGAACATGTAATATTGGAATGCCCTAAATACAATATCACAAGACAAAAACAATTTAAATTAATAAAATATAACACAAACGTAAACTCTTTTGAATTAAAAAAAATACTAGGCGAAAAAAATCCAGAAATATATAAAGAAATAAACCAATTTTTATCTTCTATAAATAGAGTAATGTAGCGCAAAACACAAAAAATTAGTAAATGATACAAAGTACTATAAAATAATTAAAAAAGTAACCACAGGAAGGAAAAAAAAGTTAAGATAATACAGAAATTACCAAGGAAAAATAAATTAATAAACAGAGTAGTGCGAGGCTTCATGGATAGATTCCAAGCCTGCCTTTTTGCAAACTAGAAGAAAAAAAAAAAGAAAAAAAATTGACACAAAAATAACAAGAGGAAGTAAACAAATAGACTAACCTCAAAAACAAGACTACAGGAAATCATATGTTCAAAATCCGCCATGTTGGCAACTGTTAAAGAGTTGTTATATTTAATCTAGCTTTAAACATCCATTACGTAAAGCACCGTTAAAAATGATCTTGCAACACATGAATTTATTTAATTGAACTTTATTTTAATGGACCTTTACGTAATGGGAGATTTAATGAATAATCTTGCAACCGGCTATTGATCTATTATACTAATATTATAAAGAGGTAAAGTTTGTTTTTTTGTTTGTTTGTATGTAGGGGGTAATCTCTGGCTTTACAGAACCGATTGAAAAAATAGTTTTACTAATAAAGAGCTATACACTATCCCTGAGTAACATAGGCTATAATTAATTTCAATAAAAACCTTTTTTTATTTCAATATTTGTAAATTAGTCGGAAAAAATTCTTAGTTTAGGCCTAGAATGAAAAACCAACACATGTATTTACATTTATTACCATAGCAACCAATTGAATAAAATAACAGATACCGTAATATAGCTGGTTGCTCCAATATTTCCATTAACAGCTGATTTCAAAATTTGAAGCAATTATTTTTGTATTTCTAGCTTTTAGGATAGGGTTTTAAAGTCTAGATCTGAGCCTTGCTGGTTCTTTTAACCATTATTATAACTGATGTTATAAAATATACGAAAGAATTTGATTTGAACATTTAACATTATTTACCATCTTAGTTTTGAGGTTATTATTAATCCTACACCTTTATTATAAATAAAACATAACATATGTTTTTGGAAGGTTCCACTGGGGGTTGGCGTGCGGGGCACGCAGGGGTCTCCCCTAGTATATAAATAAAGATATACAAGATGTAATGATATCGCTTATAACCTCAAATTTATCAATAGTTAAACCGATGTTTAATTTATGTTTTGAATACGACTGTTTGACTCTACGATATTAAAAAAAACTGTTACCAAATTGAATAACCCTATTTATTAAAGATCAGTCAAATTAACCTTCTGTCGCTAACGAAACTACATACAAATACAAGCAAGAAAAAACAACAGTTTCCCGCTTATATAATATAACAAGTATTGTATATTGGCAGACATTGTATTTAATAGAGTATAATCAGCTGCAGAGAGTTAGTTAAGTGGCAGTGAGAATAAGTGGATTTGGAAGGCATTGTTTTAAACCTTGTTGAGTAAATCTCTGTGTAATTTGAAAAGGGTATAATCCGACAAACAAAACCCAAACGTGACTCGAATCCTAATTGACTACTAGGACCGACGTACATGGGTTAGTTAGTATTACTTGTACTTCAAAATAAATTTACTGGTGTTAGCAATTTCCTAGCATCAATATGTATAATATTAAGTATTGCAAGAAATAATAATTATACTTAGAAACTATCTATATATAACTTATATATAAAATCCAAGTAACACTCACTGACTCACTCATCACGAAATCTCGAAAATAACAGAACAGATTGGAATGAAATTTGGTTTATAGCTTCCTCTAGGACTCTAGGGAACCGGAGTGTTGCCTACGGGTGTCAGGTAGATGGGGGGGGATGCCGTCGGCAACCTCTTGGTGCGGAGATTTGCCTACGGTGGGGGCGGGAGAAAGAGAGTGTGAGGGAGGGAGAGAGACACCGTTTCTTGTAGTGATTATTAAAGAGCATCCACCTTTCTTGTAATTATAATACGATGAAATATTATAATTATACAAATATTATAATCATACTGTTATCGGCAAAATACTGTGACTAAACAGTTTAGGTAAGTCCTTGTAACAATTCAAAATATACCACAAAATTATTAACAAGCCAAAAGAATCATACATTAATGTATTTCAACTAAACACGCATTAGTGCGAGAGAGACAGAAGATTGATAGTAAAAATCATTCAGAAACAATCCGACCGACGGCATCTAGCGGACGGAATTGCAAGCAACAAATTAACAAGATTCTAAAACACCCGACTTTCGATAACATTTTACGTAATTAATAATATTTCCAAACCTCGTATCTATATCTTTCCTATATCAAAATTCATCTAAATTAACCAACCAATCCATCCAAAATATAAGATTAACTCCATCAACAAGCGTTCGACCGAAACTCAC
>JAGFPH010008350.1:0-23375 GCA_018207615.1 Philaenus spumarius
TCAATTTTGAGCTTATATTAGTAAAGTATTTAAAATAACCTTTAAAATTATACCAAAATCTCCACATGTGACTTTTTGTAACAAATCCTTTTTTTAACCCCACCTACTCATATATCAAATTTTATGAGTCTATAAATTAATATTTAACACTATTGCGGTCTTTCGTTGAGATAGTTCTGGACTAGTGAAATCGTGGAATGGCTGCAATTATTGCAATATCACTTTTGTTTGCTTATTTTTCTGATGTCCACATTTCTGTTCTAAATTCTATCAACTATCGATAAGGCAATGACACTGTCTTTGTGCCATCGCATGTAGTATTTTCTCCAATCTGGCACAATCTTGGTTTTAAATTATTTTAAAATGTTTTATTTTTGTAAAAGTATCAGTACAAATTTGTGTCTATAAGTTGAATTGTGTTGTCGTTTTAAGTCTTGTACTAAACATAAACGTGAAAGAACCTTTATGAATAGGTTGGATAATAATTATTTCCCATGAATAACATTATTTTATATTGTCTTATAGTGTATTTCATTTGATTTTTTTCTTGTGTTTTTAGTTAAAAATTAGTTTAAAATGTATAATTTTTATTTTTGTAAACGTATCGGTACAAATTTTTGTTTGTCGTTGAATTGTGTGGTTGTTTTAAGCCTTGTAGTAAAAATAAATGTTTATTTTTCCATTTCTTGTAGATATAAAAATCTTTGTCTAAACGTTGTTGTTTTCTGCAACGGTTTTTATAAAGCAATAATAACCGCTAGGTTAAACCGATTGTGAAAAAAACGGAAAACTCGATAACCGGTAATTTTTACAATAACCGCCTTCCCTAATTATATCTATACCCAGGGGTTTACTGGTACCGGAACGCACAAGAACGTCTTTCCGGTACTGCTTTTTATTAGATTTTTGTAAGTTTTGTTTTAACGTTGCACTGGACCATCCACTCCCAAACACTCGTCACACTCATTCAACACTCGGTTCAAAATTTTACGTCTGCCAATCGAAAAACCTCAAGATATACCACCACACTACAGTGCTTTGCGATTATGCGAGCCAACTACAATAAAGTATACCACATTGTCCTTCAGCTCCGAATCGAAATGGGATCACCAGACACCTTCATTGCCAGCTTCGCGGCACACCTTTGTGAACGCTGCGAACGGCTACAAACGGCTGTGACACTGGCCGGAACACCGACCTAGATTGAAAAACGCAGGCAGAAACCGCTGAAGTAGAGGGAGGCAGGACCGCTCAAAATCGCTTCAAAATATCCCAGCGTCCTATTTGAAAGTTCCCATTGAAATACTGCGTAATCGGTGGTCAAGCGATTTTCGCCCGGCCTGGCTTTGGTGTGAAAACCGCCTAAGAGACCGACGATTCAGAGTCGAGGAGGCCGAAAAGTTTAAAAACCAGTGATGCTTAAACTTTTCTATTATTAACGTTTTCGGCATGAAAAAGTTTATAACATAGGCCTATTGGTCTATTGACGAGATTATTGTAATCAAAATAAGACCAAAGATGATATAATTTGGACCACATTTAGTGATTAATACTTATCAAATAATTTATTTCATTTCACGATTAATTAATTACAAAATAAATATCCCAAAAGAGAATACAAACAAACAATAATGAACACTGACAAACGCCGTCACAAATACAATGTCGAAAGGCGCCACGAAAGAGGAAAATATTTAAACGTGAACAATGATGGCCACACGGAAATTTAGCGCCTGCATTTGTGTGTTGTGTTCGCGTGATAAGCTTGCTTGCATTTAATTGTTCTTGCATAAGAAAAGTTATTTCTTGCTATAATACATAAAATTTGTTTAGGTTTACAGTCTTTTACCGAGGATTTAAATTTCTGATAAATTCTATTGACTAAATAAGAGACATTTTGCCAAGTTTTTGCTTAAAATAGTATGTGTCTCTCAAATTTGCTATGTGCTATATACAAGTACAAAAATAGTCACATATATAGTCACACATACATGTGTACTTTTATGATAAAAGTAAGTACATTATCTGCACCCTTAAACTCGGCGAAGATACGTAAAATTTTAGTTTTAGAAGTGAACATTTAAGAAAATTTCCGTCGGAGTATGTTTGTTTAGTTCCGGTACTGGAAAAATTACGATGTATTGATTTTGTGGCTCAACTGAGTTCCAGTCAAGCCTTTACAAAATTTCCTATTAGATTAGGCTATTTATATCAATTGTATACGCATTACAATTAGAGTTGTTTAACAGAATACTTGCAGTTTAAACGCGCTTGTATATAACACAACGGTGAGAACTTGTTTCGTTCAATTATTCACCGTTAGATCGCAGTAGATGTTTTTCAATGTTCAGACACCCGTTAAATACAGTAATATATTTGATTATGGACTATGGACCTTGGATAATATTCTTTCATGGGACGTGCCTAAACAGCAAACTGAATTTCCACGGGAACCATTCCCTATGCAGACACATTGTTTAAAGCTAAAGTCTGGTGCTTATCATCTTAACACTCTTGAAAATACTTTGGTTTCAAAGGAGAATTACAATGTTACAATTTATTTTTGATTTTGTGGACCTTCTCAAGATCGTTTAGAGGCCGTACTTTTTAAACATTCTTGTATTTTATTGCAAAATCGTGTTCTAAATATAGAAAAATAAAAATTTATTCTTTAAAGTTAATTAAAAACCAATTTTTATAGATTTTTGTAATATTTACACGGAATTCGGTATTTTCTAAACGATTCAATTTAAATGTTTTGTACTTTTATTTTTCATTTAAAAATCAATAAAATCGTGTTTAATTATTGTTATTAATACAATCAGTTGTAACGCACTTTTACCGACATTTTTCAGGAGAAAATAGCTAGACCTATATTTGTTTTGGTATGCAAATATTATTGAGGTACGATAATTATTATATATAATTATTGTTTTAGGGGTTGTCCTCAACCCTTAAAGGCCAAATATTTTAAAATCCTCTAGCGCGTATTATGAGCAATATGTGTACCGAATTTCACGTTGGTTTTTGTGATGCTGTGATCAGTGAGTGAATGAGTGGGTTTTCGATTTTATATACTTCATAGCTGGCGCATTCTGCCTCGGTGGTTTTCCTGTGACTGGCTAATCTAGTATGAAAATATAAGCTACAAAGTTTAACGTTCTTCTACGGTTTGGCACCAACTGCAAATAGTTGAATGTTCTACCTGGACGCATTAAATGTTCAAATTTACTGACAATATTTAGCAGCTGTTGAGTTTAAAGTGAGGGTTTTTCTAGTTATTGTTCAGGCGATGGTTTTTGTTATACAAAATCTAGTTGTTACTAAGATTTCAGTGGTTTAAAATGCGTATATCCTTCGGGTTTTGATTTGTTTTTGTTTTATTTCACGTGTGAATACAAGGTGATTCATCGCTGTGCAAAAATCTCTCGGAAGCTCATTCTATAGCTAAAAATGAGAAAAAAAGTTCATTTAAACATAGGCCCGAGAACGCTTCGTTTTCCAGATATCGGCCATTTTGTTTTTTTTTACAAAATAATTCACATTTAGAGAAATGTTTGACCGGTTGAGTTCAAAGTCGGCACGAAGTTTAACCTAACAATGATATATCTCAAGAAAAATAACGCGTTTCAAAATGGCGGCGGTTTGAAAATTTTAAACCTAAATTACTCAAAACCGTGCATTTTAACGAAAAATGTCAAGATACTTTTTTTCTGGCCCTTTTGATTCTGTAGCGGATGATGTAACTGTCAAAACAATCGGACGTAGGATAATAGTTAAGTTATGCGCAACAACTGGTTTGTTCAACCCGGCATCCTATACCGCCACGGTAAACACAACAATATCGTATAAGATAATACGCTGTTATTATCTTTAACTTAGCTATTATCCTTCATCCGATTGTTTCGACAGTTAGACCATCCGATAAGGAATCAAAAGAACTACAAACAAGGAGGTCTTGACATTTTTGTTATTTTTTTTAGTAATTTAGGTTTGAAATTTTCAAACAGCCGCCATTTTGAAATGCATGATTGGATTTAATCGCTTATATTTTTCTTGAGGTATATCATTGTTAGGTTAAACTTGCCAAGTTTGAACTCAATCAGTCAAACATTTCTCTAGATGTAAATTATTTTGCATAAAAAACAAACGACGGATGATTAACTTGTTTTTTGCCTTACTGGACTGGATTTATTATAAATAAATACCTTGTTTACGTGAAATTCTGCTCACAGTCCTGTTTGATGTCTCTTTTCTGTTTGGCGGTGACGATCGTTTCGCCTATTTTTCAGGCATTGTCGAACCGATTATATTATTAACATTTTTTTGCATTTAATTTAATGCACGTCAAAACAACATTAACTTGTTACTCACAATTTACGAACACAAACACAAACACTATACATGTACATGGCACATTTGAACACAGATATGAGGATAGTCTTACGGATAAAGACTCTCGCACGTGCATTGCGGTCCGTCCTTAGTTCAGCACTGATTAATCTAGTCTATCTTACGTATTGAAATGTATTCAGTAGATTATTTTGGCGATAGGAGGGGGTTGGTTCTGATGATATTGTCGAATAAGATGTTGGACTGAAAATGGATTTTATCGTTCAACAGTAAACTTGGGTTTAAAATTGTGGCCTTATAAATGTGAAATTCCTCAAGGACGTTCATAGTTGGTCCTTTAGAAAATGTATTTAAAATTTGCATATTATTTTGGATGTTTGTATATGTATGGCCAGTATCTATTAGGTGTTCGGTATATTTAGAATGGGTTGGGTCAGATTTACTATTAGGTATGTGCTCTTTGAAACGTGTTTTGAATGTTCGTCCTGTTTGACCGATGTAATGTTTATCGCAATTATTACAAGTAAAGTTATATATTCCACTTGCGTTATAAGGGCAGTCATCTTTAGGTTTTGGTTTGATTGCTTTAGCTAAGTTATTTTTAGTTTTAAAGGCCAGTTTGTAACCTTGTTTTTGGAATATTCTGTCTGCGGTACTATCTAACAATCCATGGTATTCAGCACTTATATATTTCGGTTTGTCTTTTTTTATAACATTGTTATAAAAAGTTTGTATCAAAAATTTAACTACGAAAAAGCTATGACTTCGTAGCGTTTCTTTGTTTAAATGCCACCTATATTTTTATTGCTGATTTTAAAAGGTTAAATGGCACATATAAATTATTGCTCTGTGGTGAATAACGTACTGTTTAAAACAACACTCCATCCCCTCTATTAGTAGGCAGAGGTGAGTAGGAAATTAATGTCCAAATTCGTTGTGTATTACAGTAAGAATTTAAAAATAAATGCTTAGGTACCTTACATATGGAGATTGAGTTAAGTCAAATGTATCAGATACATAAACAAGGACAAGTTTGAAACTATTATTTAATGGCACTAAATAAGACCAACTCATTTTTGTCTGGAACGTGTTCAAATTGAATGACATACATGGATAGACAAATAATAGGGTTTTTCCATTTTGTAGAGTAGGTTGAATATTGTAATAATTTAGATTTATTTTTGATCGCCATTTAGTGATAACTATCCTGAAAAACCTCAAATGAGTTTGTATTTTGCTTTTGTGATGCATAGTACGTTTGCTAGACACTTATGAAAAGTAAATAATTAATGATTTACATATCGATTGAGAACATGTATTATTTGAGGTTTAAGATAAACTATGTTAATAATTATTACACTTTAATTGAACAATTAACTTTAAATATTAACGTATTCATATATATATAATAATTGTTATCTGCTTGAAATTTACATTTGTGATTTTACAAAAACGTTCCATATATTAAAATTTTTGAAATTTTATAGCTTATAATATTTTCTTATTATAAAGAATTATATAAACAGAAGATTATAAGAATTAGGTTGTAGATGTTAAAAAAACTAACCAAACTTTCTTTTGACTAGCTAAACAAAGAGTTAAGTAGTGGGGGGGGGAGTGAAACTAGAACTATAAAATACATAATAAATAAGTTCAAATAAAAAATATTACAATATAATGTTCATTGAGATTTGAAGCTCACTAAATGTAATATTTTACTGATGTTTGGATAAAGAAGATGTGCATCTGGTGTGTAGAGAGTTCTTGCAGTATTGATTCAAACTATCAATTGAAAACAATTACCAAATGTGTTCTTCGTACGTTTACAATACAATTTCAGACCAATTAACTCAGTTTCCCTTAGTTAATATTACTTTTTTTTATGATGATCTTTAAATATTATAATTATTATACATTTCTGGGTGTTCTTCGACAAGTAACAAAAGTCTGAAGATATCAATTTGGATGATATAAACATAAACATAAATTGATTATATATACGAGTGAATTGGTTATATGTGTTGTACTTACTCATGTAAAACAATATTTTATTTCTTTTATTATTAATTAATTTACAAAATATTTTCCACAATTTTAATAATTAATTTGCTGATAAGAAACTATTATTGATATATAAAAAAACTTTTTCAGAAAATTATATCTACATTGCTCTTAATATTATTTAACCATGACAGATCTGCGATCATAATATTCAACTAGTTTTCTTGTAAAATTTCTTTCGAAATATTACCTTGGTTTTACAAGGTGTTGGTTGGAGACTGAGACTGGTAAAACATTTATTTCAGAAACAATTACATGTAAAATATATATTAAAAATTATCTAGTGGGGAAGACTGATGAAGGTGGTTGGAGCAGATACGAGCTCTCATGGACGAATGGCTTGTTAAAATAAAAAATATATAAATTGTTTCTGAAATAAATAAATGGTCAACTTATACTTATAAACGAATTACATCTTTATAAATGTTACGGTTTAGGTCAAACATGATCAAACTTTGCATTGAATAAAAAAATCGTTTAAAATTTGTGCACACGGGAATTCATCAAACTCTAGTGATTATTACACAAAACTTAAGAGTAACGGCATGGTTAGGGCACTTTTAATATTAATAAATGTATAAAACTATATAAAATCGTACTGGCCTGCAAAATTATACTTTCGTCCCTAAGTATTAAAAATATATAACGAAATTGAAGGCTGCAGGTTACGCGTTTTAGTGTTCGAATAGCGAATGACATTGTGGACTGTGTAGTCTGTATACAGTGCGGCGAGGCGGTGGGTCCATGGTGACGTCACTTCTCCGAGCCGGGCGGCAGGGACCTGCACGTGACCCCTACCGTGTATTCTAGTATCCGTGGTAAGATCTATACTTAATTTGTTTGGAACATACGACCATGGTTTCGACAGTGAAGGGCGTGAAAGCGTTTACAAAGGTAGGAGTACGCAACACAGACCGGACTAACACTTGGTAAAACGCGAATAAATTAGTTGTACAATTTATTAAAATATTGTGTGTGTGTTTTCCTTCATTTTGTTAATTTGGAATTATTATTTTAGTTTCATTTGCCATTATATAAAATTTACTTTTTTATTTTGTTAATTTATTATATTATATTCGCGCCGTGTTCTGTTAAGTAAAATTGTTGTACATTTAGTTTAAAGATGCTATCTTCTTCTATATATATATAAGCCAAATCCACCGACTCACTGATTACGATTTCTCAAAACCTACTGAACGGATCGGAACGAAATTTGGTACGTAGTTTCCTCTAGGGCCATAGGTGCTTACTAAGAGAGGTTTAAAAAAATCTACATTTTAGGGGGAGTTTGGGGGGGGGGTCAAATTTACTGAATCACGATTTCTCTAAAACTACTGAACGGATTGGAATGCAATTTGGTATGTAGCTTCCCCTAGGTGCTCGCTAAGAGAGGGTTTAAAAAAATTCGAAATTTTAGGGGAGGTTCAGGGGTGTTAAAGTTACTGAAAATCCTCATAAGAAATACATAGTGAAATATATTTATTGATGTAATATATTTTTTGTTAATATACATTTAACTGTGATTGTCTATCCGTGCAAAGCCGGGTCGGGCCAGCTAGTAATTAATATGTATAAGCATTGTAACCTAATAGAACTCCGATCCGATGCATTATTTCAATCCACTGGAAATTCGACGATAGTGGCATATATGGGAAAAACGACGAAAGCGGTGTGTAGCACCATCCCTTGAATGATTACTTTCTAGTGCTATATTTTTGCGGCGCGATCATGCAATATTTTCCCGACAACCTTTTTTTCGCCACACTGCTGCCGTATGCATGCATAATCTATGGTATAAGTGTGTATTAGAGATGGGAATTACCGTTACATTGTGGTAATAGTCTGCAACGTTCCACGGCGTCTTGGTAATAGGTTGAAATAACGTATTAAATTTGTAACGTATTAATAGGTGGCGGGAAACTGCCGAGGTGTTATTTGATATAACGTTGCAGACGAAATTACTGAAACTATTAATTTGGTAATATGATGTTGCGTTACGGGCAAGTTACTAGTAGACAGTTTTAGCAAAGTGTATTTATTAATTTAGTATTTCGTTGCAGACGAGATTACTTAATGAAATGTTACCGATATTCTCAAGTAATATTGTCTGCAGCGTTACTTGAATATTCCAATAAACGCCTTTATTAACAAAATACATTAAAACAAACATTTTCAGAATGATTAGATACCTGTAAATAAATAAATATATAATATAAAAGTAATAATAAAATTTAAACTTAGAGTAATTATTGATAACTTAAAATTTAAAAACGTCAAATTTTAAATACTCAGCTTCAAATTAAAATAAACATTAAAAACATATTATTCATTTAATGTAAGGGTTCCAAGCGAGATTACTTTATGTTAAAAAGTTACCAAGATTCTCAAGTAATTTCTTCTGCTGCTTTAAGTTAAATGTTTCAAAGAAAATATTTACTAACAAAATGCAATTAAAATTGTCCTAGGAAAGGATAGTTCTATAAAGCAGTTTTATTTTTTTAATATTTTATGTCAGCAGTAATTATTATGTCAATGTGCATTTCTGCATATAAGCTATTATGTGTAATGGATTCTTGGATTAAATGAATACAGACATCGGGAAGGGCTAGAAATATTTCCTGGAATCTCACACCAAACATCCTGTTTATTCGGGTTTAATAATGTGTAGCCTGTGTGTAAGTTGATGCATCTGTTAATATTGTAACGTATTAACGCAAACGAAGAAAGTAATCTACTGGCCGTTTTCTCAAAGGGTATTATTTTTGTCAAGGTATTATTTTTTTGAAGGTGTTATTTTTGTCCAGGTATTATTTTGTAATGTAACGTAGAAGATATGATTACTTGATGCAAGACTTTAATTAACACCTCTCTGGAACGTTCGTCAGTCTCCTTCACTGCGTCATCGCTTGACGTTACAAAAATAATAGGGTGTCCTACGTAACGTATTAACGTGGTAATAGTCTGCAACGCATTAATAGTATTATTTTTCCTGTTACGTTAAATAACGCCCACCTCTAGTGTGTATGGTTGTGTGTATACAGCAAGGTATACAAGGTGATTCGATAACGTTACGAGAAAGTTTATTTAACGTGTCAACAGACATCCCGTCTGATTTCGCCCGTGTTTCAGATTCCCCGCAGAAACTAAGCCCTACTGAAATATGTAGGGCATTAATTAAGGTGTAGAATTGTATTTATTTCATGTAAATTGAGCAGGTCCTAGTCTAGCAGCTATTTGCAGTAGCTTTTGAGTCATCCGTCGCAAAACTCGGTCTCAAAAAACACGTTTTCTTTTTAGTATATTAACTTTGATAAAATGGGTATAAATCCATAAACTTATTGAACACAACTTGTGGATAATTTAATTCTAACCAATGCATTGTTCACATAGTTCAAGAATTTCTCTACAGATTCCAGCACTTTACACTGAAAATAATATAATTTTGTAAAAAGAAATTGGTTTAGATACGTAATGCTATGTCCATTCACGACGGCAGTGCGAATGATCCCGGGATTGTTTATTGGCCACTCTTAGTGGCCGTACGAGGTGGGAGGAACAAGACCGTGAAAAAAATTCCAAGCCGATACAGAGAATGGCGTGGCCACTCCCAGTGGCCGTACGACTCCAGAGGAACTTTTTTTTTTAAACGCTCTTCGGGCGCAAAGGGTTAAATATCGTGCTTACAGTGGTGAAACCTATTCATTAACTACATCTGATCGCATGGGCGACATTTGTCGGTGCTGCATTTTGGTATTTGTTTTGGTAGTTGTTAAAATGGAATCGTTTGATTAAATCGCGTTTGACACGAAAATCCAATCAAATCGGCTGGTCTTTTAAGGTATTTTATTATTTTATTTCTTATTACGATTAATTACAAAATGTCCTTATTTAATTAATTTAAGTAGCGAATAACTACAATAAAGGGTCGCTTCATGGATGCAGGCTAGTAATGTTGATTAATTTTGAAACAAGAGATTACAAAGGTTATGAAATTGTTATTAAATATTTAAGAATTGTTTTAAAATTTTGATTTCCAATTGCAGGGGGTGGAAAGTCGGGCGCCTCCTCGTGGTCACCCTGGTTAACGCTAAAGTCCGACAAAACAGCTCTTTGTCTTATCATTGGAAGGTAAGGATGATCTAAGTTATGTTCGTAAATGCTTAAGGTTTAGTTAACATGGCACAAAGCATAACTTTCAGTCCTACGAGAATGCATGCCACAGCATTTGTCGTAATGATAACGCATTTTGTATCATCATACCTAATGTCAATTAAATGTCATTAATTGAGTGTTTGGCACTCATAAAAACTAATAATTGTCACGAAATTTACTGAAGAATGGAATTATATCCAAATTCAAAGACATTGTGAAACTGATGTTAAGTCGTATTACGTAATGTCAAATCGTCACCCTGGTAACGCAAAAGTCCGACAAAACAGCTCTTTGAACATTGGAAGGTAAGGACGGCCTAAGTTGACACGCACAGGCGGCGCGCGGCGCAGCGCCGTCGACTATATTTTTTTGCTCTTTTGGGAGAACTGTTTACCCAAGGTGGCTGATTTCCTAGGAATTCTCCTATTTCCCCTCCCCAGTTTAAGGGTCTGCTCCAGTAAACGAGAAAGAAAACGGAAACGCAACCGCTTCTTACTGTATCCCTGTCCAAACAGTGCAATTTCTTGCAGCTGAACGCTTTGACATTGCCTCATTTCAAACAATTTTATAAGTCTATCTTTTGTAATTGAGTGTTGAAAAAACAAACTGAATATTCTTCATAAAATTTCGGATCCGGCTTGCAAATTATTTTTCATTGTTAATTTTTTATTGTGTTAGGGAAAAATGCAAAGTTTGTACTTGCAAAATGTCAGTTAAATAATAAATCAAAAACATTTAAAAAAAAATGTAAATTGCAAGACAGATGCGTATTGTGACTGTGCTTAAAATGAGATCTTGCAAAAAAATGTTATGATCAAAAGTAAATGAAATAAATGGTTTGATATTTAACATTGCTCTTAGGGGATAAAAATCCAAGATGGCCGGCACTACAACAGACCCTTAAGGTTTGGTTAACATGGCATAAAGCATAACTTTCAGTCCTATGAGAATGCATGTCACAGCATTTGTCGTAATGGTAACGCATTTTGTATCATGATACCTGATGTCAATTAAATGCCATGTGTTTGACACTCATAAAAACTAATAATTGTCACGAAATTTTCAAATCATTCTTTAACTAAAGAATGTAATTTAATCCAAATTCAAAGACACTGTGAAAACTGATGTTAAGTTGTATTACAGAATGTAAAAGGTTTCAATATTTGAATGTCATGTACAAAGGGTGGAACAAAGTTAGGAAATGGTTATATGGGTCAAAATAAATAGAAAATCAAGAATAATATTTTCTCGAAAAACGCTTCATTTTCCAAATATCCGCCATTTTGTTTGTTTTACTAAATAATATCTAGAGAACGGTTTAACCGATTGAGTTCAAACTTGGCCTGAAGTGTAACCTAACAATAATCTATCTTAAGAAAAATAAACGATTATATCCAATCATGCATTTCAAAATGGCGGCTGTTTGAATATTTCAAACCTAAATTACTCAAAACCCGTACACTTTAACAAAAAAATGTCAACACACTTTTTTTGTAGCCCTTTTGATTCCCTATCAGTTGGTATAACTGATAAAATAGTCGAATGAAGGATAAAGCTAAGTTATGTGTAATAATTGGTTTATTCAACCCGGCATCCTATACCAACACAGTAAATACTACAATATTGTATGTAAATTTGCTGTCATTATCTTTAAATTGACTATTATTCTTCACCCGATTGTTTTGAAAGTTAAAGGGAATTAAAAGGGCTACAAAAAAGGTACCTTGACATTTTTTGTTAAAATGTACGGTTTTTGAGTAATTTAGGTTTGAAATATTCAAACAGCCGCCATTTTGAAATGCATGATTAGATATAATCGCTTATTTGTCTTAAGATATATCATTGTTAGGTTAAACTTCGTGCCAAGTTTGAATTTAATCGGTTAAACCGTTCTGTAGATATTAGTTATTTAGTAAAAGAAATAAAATGGCCAATATTTGGAAAATGAAGCGTTTTTCGAAAAAAATATTATTCTTGATTTTCTATTTATTTTGATCCATAGAACCATTTCCCGAAGTTTTTAACACTTACTTTGTTCCACCCTGTATATATATATATATATATACTCTGACCTGAACTTAGCTCCCCCCTCCCAAAGCCAAATCGTCGTTGCGCCACTGGTAAGCCTGCTCTGAAATCACAATCTGATGTCAGTTGTTACTAAAATTTCCATATTTTATTTCCCAGATAAACTCTCTGTTTTTATAATTGTGAGCCCTACAAGTAATTTATTGCAATCAAGTGAATGAAGACATTTTTCAATGAATCAATATTTCAAAAATAAAAAAACAAACCAAAACCTATATTCGTTTAATATAAACACATTCCTTACCTTAGACCGCTTGAAAAACTTTGTGCTTCATTCACAACAGTCGCCTTCTCTTCCATCTTGTTGAGATCTTCCAACACTTCATTACGTCGTACCTTCCCAGGTGGACCAAATCTCTTGTTTTCACTTTCTAGATTTTCTTTACGGCACTTAACATTACTGCCAGCCTTTCTCTTGTTGAATAATGATGAAGGGGTGAAAATTTACTGCAATAAATGTTTTTAGGCTGTAGAAATGTCCTTTTTTACATTAAAAAAAAGAGGAATAACACTGTGTTTTTTTTATGTTTTCAGATTGTTTTTATTTGGGCTGATATTCAAATAGATAAACCATGCAAAGATCCACAATCAACATGAAGAACTGATAGCAACAAAAACAAGCACATTGATTTTATTTTGGGCACATCTTAATCAATAGAAGTAATCATCTACAGTATAGAATATTTATAGTTTAAATTTATTTATTTAAAAACATTTTTAAGTTTAATGTTTAGATTTTAGCAATTGTAGCAGATTGAAATAGCACCTTTACCCTCTGGGCCATTCTGCTTTCACCAAACTATTATTTAACAAATAAAACTATTATGATCACTTCCCATTGTGATTATTTTAAGAAAACTGTAACAGATAGACATTTCGTGGTGTGAACATTTTTTTTAGATATTTATATTGGTAATATTTTTGCTAAACTGTTAAAATGTATCTTTAACTGAAACAGCAATTATTTACCAAATATCATTGTCACTTTTTCAAGTAAAACTTAGCCCCTTTTAAATATACTGCACCTTTGCTATGCTAAAAGTTAACTTAAAACCATAGTAGTAAATGTTTTATCAAAAACGGATAAATAGTTTTTGAGTTCAATTATAATCAACTTTTCCTATTTATAATAGGGATAGGGTAGTATAAATAATTTTTGAGAATGTATTACGTTTCAAATAACATTAACTATGAAATTCCAATAGCCTACACTTTATAAACAAAATATTTGACCGAGATTCTTCATCATGTAACACTAGTACGATTTTTTTCTTAAAATGTTGCAAAGGGCCACTTGCAAAAAAGTTAAAAACACCCGTTTTGTCTTGCCTGTATCTCGGACCCTACTATCGATACCGCCCTGGACTTTAATGAAAATGACATTATGGACTTTTATCTTTAAGTAAGTGCCACATTCAGTAGTTTGAAAATTTCGTTTAGGAGCCGCAGCGTTTTGAAAAAAGATTTGTAAGCCAAAAACCTGGAAATGAAAAACTCTTGATTTTTAAATGGCTATTACTCCAAATGGAATTAATATATTTGAAAACGATTATAGGTAGTAATTCTACCCACTATACTGCTTCTTTCGATGTAATAGAAAGTAACATTTAAAATAAAGAAATATTTTTTTTTAATGTTTCAAAGTATGGAGAAAAAATACATTAATTATCATACTCTTTAAAAACTAAAAATATACAGGGTGATTCAGGAAGAAATAAAGATGCTTTCACTACATGATGTGTTCTTCTTGAGAAAATAAAGAAAAAGTTCATAAAATCATAGGTTTGGAAATGCTTCGTTTTCCAGTTAACCACTTTTTTTTACAAAATACTTAATCTTTGGATGTAGGAAATATATTGAACGAACATTTTGGAAACATATTTTTTATTTCATCTTTAACCCACATACAAACAACCAAAACGTTTTTTCATATATTTTCAAAATGGCGGCCGTTTAAAAAGTTTAACGAAAAATATCTCGAAAACCGCCAACTGTAGACTACAAAAAAAATGTTAGGAAACAAAAAAAGTAAATTTTTTAATAACAAACAAAACGGGATTTTGAATTTCCCTGTAGCTCAAAATATAACCGAGCTATCGGTTAAAAACTCAAAACATAACTTCTTGGCACTGTCTATAACAATACAAAAACAAAAATTGGGTCTGCGTCGGACCAGACGGTGGAAGTTTTACTTCTTTGGCCATTCGTATATTCGTATACTTTCCTATAATTTAAAAAAAAAAAGTTCCCCAGCCGGGGGATCGAACCATGGATTCTAGCACAACGAACTATACTACTGGAACGCTCGCTGCCCATAAGACTAGTGTTGTGTTTTCCGAGCGCATACAGATGTGTGTGGCGGGAAGTATCCGAGGCGCGCGGGCGATGTAAGTGGGCAAGAACTCTGGACCTGGCGCTTGTGCGTTATATGGTTTTCTGTCATTCTGCCGTTCACGTTTCGACCACGCAGGGAAATACATTATTCGCCACTCATCAATACGTTTTTAAGGCCTGTCTAGGCTAACACAACTGGTATTCTAATTAATTGTAGTGTTGTTTTTATTTTGTGGCAAATGGTTAAGAGCTGCTCTGCTTACAATTGTAGTTCAAGATAGACGAAATACAGCGATATTTCTTTTCACAAGTAAGTACTCATTTTATTAAGCATGTTAAAGCTTATTTTGCAGTCCCTGAATAGTAATATTGAGACAGAATTATAGTCTGTGTTATTGTAAGTTATCATCAACTTGCTAACAAATGAAGTAAAAGTGCTTTTATTATTCTGTTAATTCAATTGATTCATTTTGAACTGAAATATCTAACAACAATGCATCTGGCTGCCCTAATGCACAAGTAGAGTATTTAAAAACTTTAACCCTAAGAGTGCCCAATTGTGGTTTGATTGGTGACCCGGCCATTTTGGCAGTTTTACAGAGTTTTTTTTTAAATAAATAATTGGACTGTTATCTTACACGAGTAGGCCTAAAATAAATGAAATAAGGCAAAAAAGCTAATTTGTATAAGCCATATTTTATAAGTCGTCATAAATAATTCATAAAGTAAAGAAAAAAATATATTATTTCCTATTTGGCAACACTTAAAATTGGAAATCAATCAGTTTTAAATCAATCAAGAAAAACATTTGTTTTAGGATTTTTAAGTAATATTAAGAGTATTCGTATTTTAAGAGACAGATTGTTAGCTTTAGATGATTTCGATTATTTGTTAACATATAAGCTAAATCAAGATCATTTAGAACTATTTTTTTCCTGTGTCAGAAGTAGGGGTGGAAACAGTGACAATCCGAATACCAAACAGTTCACGTGGGCAGTCAGACAACTAATGTTTCTTAATAGTGTTAGGGCCTCTGAAAATGCTAACTGCTTTGAGTTTGACTCTAGCTCACACCTAGGCCTTCTTGAGTTAGGTCATAATCAGTGCAATCTCTATCATATTAATGATAGTGAAATAGAGAGTGTCACATTGGTTATGGAAAATTATAGTAATTCAAATTTTAAGAACGAAATTTTATTTTATATTTGTGGCGTGAGACGTATAGAAAAAAACATAAACTGTACCAACTGAAGCTCTTTGCTCCATGCAAGTGAATCCGATTTTAGGGCTCATACAGGCCTCACTGATTTTAAATCTAAAGGAAAACTAATCAGATCAAGTGAGAATATATTTAAAATTGTGAAGTACGCCTACATGCTCAAGTTATCAACATCAGAAAAAAATGTTACTTCTTACAATTTAACAATGATAGTTTGTAACCATTTCAAATGTAGTATTTTCAAAGGGCATGTAGGTAACGATGAATTTACAGGAAGCCATCAGTTATTTTTTATTAAATCTGTTACCCAATTATTTTTTAAAATAATTTCACACCATATTACAAAACAGAAAACTTTGGACTTGACAAAAAATCAAACTTAGTAATAAGACAAAAATTGACCAAAGTAATTTTATTTTCTAAAATGTAAATATTATCATTGTCTTGTTTGTACGTCTATGTATCTTTTATAAACTTCAATACAAAATTGGTTGTATTATTTTCCTTATTATTACCTTGTACGTCGTTTCTTGTCTGTGCTTGTACGGATATTGATACTTGTACACTAATATTATGAAAATTACCAAGGCATAATCTTAATTTATAATAATGTAATGTTCTTAATTATAAAAATCATTGGATAATCAACAGTTACCAACATTTACAAACAAAACTTCATTGTGAAATATAAACATATTGAAGAATCTACAGTTTTATACTGTTGGAACAGCGTTATTGTAATGCCTACCGTGTGTGCCGGGCGTGTTCTTGCCCACTTACAACGCCTTCAGACCACGGACGCAACCCCAGATTCCGTCTCGGTTTCTATAGCCCAGTGCGCGATCCATAAGTATATATCGATGTTCTAGCGTGGAAGTCGAGTGCGTTAACCACTCACCCATCGAGACTCTTGAGGTATCTCTTGTAGAGAAAATGTATAAAAAGGCACTTTCCGGATTTTGCTCCTAACGCGTGACGCGGTTTCTCGACCAACACCCCATCCCGATTACAACGGCAGCAAAGAAGTATAACTTCAATAAGAGTTCAACTTCCCAGGTTCATATTTACCCTCTCCAACAGAAAAGGGAGCGGCCGCATGTGTCGTTTGAACTTGGGGCCGTCACTGCACGCTTTGAACAATTACGAACAATTTACTGTTAATCGTTTAAATATTAGGTGTAATTCATTTATAACTTAAAACGGTAAATACTATTTTCTGAAGTCAACTAATTTTCCTGGCTAAAGCAGCATTCAATTTAAATAACTAATGCGCTTGACTTGTGAGAAATTAACTTAGATAAAATAAAACCTGAACATAAAATCTCACAATAAATACGTTTACTAACCTCAAACGCGTTTCAACGACAATGTCGCCATCCTCAGTGATGCACGGGCTTACAGTAACCAAACTATAGTAAACGTATTTATTGTGAGTTTTTGTGTTCAGGTTTTATTTTATCCAAGCATTCAATTTGTTTGGCCAATTTATTTATTTCACTTTTAGCACTAAATTGTTATTTTCAATTCCTAGACACTTAAATGTTAAACTTTTTTAACTATGTGTAGTAACGGAAAAATAACCAGCTGAAAAATAAATAGGTGTCAAATTTATAAAACTTTCAGTGCTACAACCTGTAGGTTTCTAAAGAGTACAAAATGTAGAACGCATGAATACTGTGCAAACAAGAGTGTTTCTATAAGATATTTTAAGTTAGTAGCAATATTGTAGGAATGGAAGATGGTATCGATATTTTAAAATATTATTAAAAACCATTTTAGAATAAGTCGTATTAAAAATACCAGGGTGATTGCTATTTGGATTTTAATAGCCTATATTGTATGACAAAAAAGTGGTGCTTAAAACTGACATAATATGTAACATTTGTAATGCAGCTTATCTAGACCAAACAGGCCGTAGTTTTAAATGTAGGTTAAGTGAACACGAAAGAAGTTGGCGGTTGGGTCCAGCGACCAAGGAATACCATAGACAGGCAGTGTCGCGCAGCTCGCAAGGCTTGAAGCCGATTCACCTGTAATGACTTCTAAAGTTTTGAAACAATGCATTGACAGGGATATTTTTGAAGTTATACTTCTTTGCGCCTGTTGTAATCGAGATGGGGGTCGGTCGAGGAACCGCGTCACGCGTTAGGAGTAAAATCCGGAAAGTGCCTTTTTATATCTTTCTTCGTATATTCGTATACTTTCCTATAGGCCTACTTCAAAACGTCGGATTGATTTGAAACTTTGCACACTTATCAAGGACCGATGACAGTGCAATATATTAATTTTGTTGGGTGTAGTAAGTGAGCACTGATCATGGTCCCCAGAACACGACGTGATTTTCATCCCTTCAAAACGTCGGATTGATTTGAAACTTTGCTTACTTATCAAGGACCTATGGAAATGCAGTATTAATTTTGTTGGGTGTAGTAAGTGAGCACTGATCATGGTCCCCAGAACACGACGTGAATTTCACCCCCTTTAAAAAGTCGGATTGATTTGAAACTTTGCACACTTATCAAGGACCGATGACAATGCAATATTAATATTGTTGGGTGTAGTAAGTGAGCACTGATCATGGTCCCCTGAACACATTTTCGGCAGTCATTAAAAATTTGATATGCAGGGTGATTCACGACGATATGCAGAAACTTCGGGAGCTCATTCATTTTGTTGGGTGTAGTAAGTGAGCACTGATCATGGTCCCCAGACTAACTGCGACCAACCAAACAGATGCAACGATAGTATTCATAAGCGTATGTAACAAAGAAGGAAACAATGGGATATTAATTTTAAAATATGCCTTCAGTGTTGGTTAGTATTTTTATAAAAGAATAGGCTATCATCTACAAAATAGTAGGGCTAATCTAAGTTAAGACTAGTTTTTCCCAAAATATATTAAATCAATTGTAGGTCTACCTGTCAATTTCATTGGATGGTCAAAGAAGTATAACTTTCACCGTCTGGTCCGACACAAACCCAATTTTTTTGATGGGAATGATCATTTTTTTAACCAAGACTCTGACAAAAACCATTTTATTATGTTAATAAATGCAATAAGTGAGAAATACTTAACAGTAAGATTCTATCTCTATACTAAATTGCTTGGCAGAAAAATGCACAAGCAAAAAGTTAGGAGACATTTGACAAAAACAATTACTTTCTTAGGACAGTAAATATACTTTTTATGATTTTTTAATTCAGGGTAGATACAAGGTTTTTTAATTTTATATGGATATTGTGGTATTATTTTTTATTCTAGGTCAAGGATTGTTTTATAGTTTTAATTTTGAATAAAGTGTTGTTTTCTTTTAAAACCGTATAACTCATTCAGTTGCCTTATTGTTAATGTTCTTATTATACAATTTTAATATATTAACAATTTTTATTAAATTATAATTACTCGGACCATGAATGTATGGTACAATATAGTGATAGAACAAGCAATAGCACTACACATGAATGACAAGACTTGTAGATACAGTAGATTAGCGATGGTGTTGTGAGCGCGCCGGTTCACAAAACAATCAAACCAACTCGTCACTATACCACAGCTAGGGGTCTCAATCCCGGACCAAATTTCTAAAAAATCTAGCATATACAGCTGTGTAATGACAACGTTAATACAAGTTTTATTCAAAACAAACTACTACATAGATTCTAAAACTAGTTTAATCTGGGGAACATTACGTATTTTTATACTGTTATTTTGCCGAATACGACGTCGGCAGTCGGCAGTGTGTTGTTGACTTGTTGACCGCACCGCAACTCTCGAGCCTGCAATTCTCGGAAAATTTTTTCGTTTCTTTGATATTGATATTTTTAGTTTCTTAGATAAACTAGAAACTTTAGCCAAAATAAAACAAAATCGTTAGAGTTAGAAATAAATAGGTTAACTTCGCGATCGCGACTCGCACGGTAATAACAGCACGGAAGCCCAATAGCAACTGAAAATATTGGTGACCAGATTTAGGAACCAGGAAATTTAAAAATAAATATATGGAAGGAATGATTCCTGGGGAAAAGGCGCAGCGGAAGCTCTGAGCGATAAGGAGACTATTCGGTGCGGCTCCGGTGTATTCCAGGAAAGGAGTTGCCACTGTTGGATCTAGTAAACATTTCGACTTAGTTTTATTGAAGACCTGGATTTAGTAACACTCCCATTTCGACGACTTTTTTTCTCGTTCTATTGGTGGGCTCACGGTAACTAGAACTAATACGGTAGGGCTCACGCGCATCTGGCTGTGAGGCCGTGACGTCATCTGCACCAAGCCGGTCTTGTGGTCGACTAATCCAAATAGGAAGCGATTTTATCAAGCTTATGGTTGGCAATTCCTATTACAGTACTTGGACTATTATTATTATTCTCAATAACACTGACTTACATGTCAAGCAATTTGTTTTGAATTTATTTATTTTACTAAGTTTTGTAGGCTAAGTTAGTTTACTACTGAAGAACTACTTACAGTATAATAATTGATTTGAATATCTTTAAACGGGTTTACAAGTACAATCGAACTCAAATTGTCTTCATAGTGAAACTTCTTAACAAAACTGTATTTTAAAAAGGTTCATGGGTTAAATAATAATTTTGTTAAATGGGAATGTTTTTTCTTATGTAGTATTTTATTATTGAAAAAAATCTTCTACATACATTATAAAAAAAATAATAATAATGTCAAAACAAATAAACCAATTTAAATACATATTGAAAAGACTTTTTAAAGGAATCCTTAAAAGTCAACATAGTATATACTTAAGTTAATCATTTAGAAATGTTACCATACTAAAAATTATTAAACAGCAGTAAGCAATATGTTATGTTTGACCTAAATCGTTACATTGATTCTTTATTTTTTTATCTTCTTTGATTTTTTTCGTGCAGTGTCAGAAGTTTCACCTTTCTTCATTGATCTTTTAAGTTCTTTCTTCTTGTTCAGTTCTTTCATTAACTTGCTCCTCAAACGTAATACTAAATCCTTCGTCTAAAAGATGGTTTCTTGCTAGTTTTAGAGAATTCCCAAATCTTACGACTTTTTGTGCTTGAGTTAGCTATGTAAGACGTCTGAGAACTTAAATTTAAGTCTGCTCCTAGTTTTCTATTAGGTCCTCCCATATCACTTACAAAAGCACGCATGCGAAACCCCGACTCTCCAATTAACTTGACACATTCAAAAAATAATTCAACCGTTACACTTTGATCGAATTGGTAATAAATCGGCTGTGTCCAATTACCAGTTAGGCTTCTAATGATAATTACTTGAACACTTACATGTGGTTCTCTAAACATATCTTGAGCGGCGTCATAGCAAATATCGGATTTCACCTTCCTCTCGTCAAAGCACATAACCATGTTTTTGTTGGTATAGAGTATTCTTTAAATTTACGTCTGGGTAGTAGGCCAATAGTTCCGATTTCAAATCTCTTTCATAATTAATTGCTTTACAAGAAATGTTCCGAACAAATTCGGGCTGTTTTAGTGTTGATCTCATCTTTTCGTTTGCAAAAATGCTGCCATTGTTTATGAAGATCTTTGTCTTTTGGAAAAACGTGAAATGACAATTTCATTTTCTTCGCATTATCTGAATGGTTTGTACAACCGACAACGGCACAACATGGCATTTTAAAGCGAGATGAATATTCAGTCTATCGATAAAATTCAGTAAAAACACTACAAACACATTCCGAACACTACAAACACAATCATTGTGGTGACAGAACGCACTAAAAATAGCTAACTACACTAGAGCGCTGTGTCTAGTGTAGGGCGGTTCGGTCCGCGTGACGTCATCTAACCGGCAATCCATTGCACATCCATCTCGTGAGTACCGTCTTGTTCTAGTTACCGTGGGTGGGCTGGAGTCAATTCGAAGACGCGTTCGAGCGTTCGGCGAGTTATTAAATCCAGATCTTCAATTCCTCCTAAAGGATGTAAATTTATAGAAAATGAGATACTTTACTTTAATTTATGACATTAAATATATAAATACCAAACTTTGAAATTTTATTTTTACAAATAAGTTTTTAAAGGCAATTTTTGCAATAAGTAAACATAAAAATCACACAAAAGTCGTAAAAAAATGTTTTTGCAATCCCGTCAATCCCTGGATTGAGATACACTAATCCCGGTATTACTAGGTACCCAAAAGTGACCGGGATCCCGGGATCTTGAATCCCGGGATTGAGAACCCTAACCACAGCCTACAGGCTAAACTAAGCATTTTACAAAGAAATGTAACGAATAATCTTTTCTTTTTTGGTTGATTTCCAACAACTTTTACGCTTTGACAAATCACCTGCCCAATAAATACAAAACTCTCTCGCTATGCCTAAATTCCATGTCATATGTCTAAACACAACGTTGACTTTCTTTGTTTTATATTTTTTCCCCGCTACATAAAATATATTTTCTATTTTTGTTTGATTCCGCCAGCACGGTCATAGTGTATGATGCAATATTTAAAAATTTCAGAATTTTATCTCAACACTAAGTGTGTGTTCAAACGGTGTTAATGCAACGTGGCGAATTAAAATGTGTACCGGTCGCGGACAGAGAATCCGGTGTTTTCACCTATGAGTGGGCGTGGTCGGCTTCAACTCCCGTAATGCGTTGTGCATGGCCTTTGCCAGTCTATAGTATTTCTTTGTCGCTGGTTGGGTCATAGTGACTCTAGTTTTTCCGAATCATTTAAAAACTCATTTAGCGGCAGATTTTTTTCGATAATGTTAGTTTTAAGATCCTCCATGTCAATAAAAAAAGTAGGAAATTAAATTCATTAGAAATGTTAGAAATTAAGAGATTATTTGGTAGGACGCCAAAGAGCTTGTACTAAATGATCAGGTAGAATTAATGTCAAACTCACCATTGTTTAAACCATTGTCTTCCCTATGAATATAGTTCTCAAATGCCCACCACACCCTTTCCCTTTACTTTTGTTTGTTAGCCAAGTAATTGTTCTCTGTTGTAGGCCTATATGTATATGCATGTTTTATATATTTTCCTTAGTCTGTGACCTGTGTCAAGCTGTCTTGTCAATGCCGTCTCTGGCGAAACCATGTTCGGCGAGTCTCAATATAAAAATTGCATGTTAGTTGTTTCATTAAAATGGAGTTCTACCCAAGTACCTTCTGTCATGAGTGTAAATCTATATATGACATACTTTCAAAA
>JAGFPH010008350.1:35285-56475 GCA_018207615.1 Philaenus spumarius
TAGTGATTTTGTTTTGTTCTGCGACCTCAGTTGTTTATCCTTTGCAGTAAGGGATGGTAGCGCAGTAGAACCTCGATAGCAAGACTCTCAAGGGGATTTTGGAAACAGTCTTGTTAATCGAGGGACTCTTCTAGTTGAGGTTCGTGCTATCAAGGTTATGTCGACCAAAAGTCTTACATTAAGGTCACTGATTTTAACTTTAACTATATAACTTGACATAAAATGTATGATACAAACATTTCGCGAAGTAGACGAAAATACAGCTGATGTGTGGGCTTCAATGTTCAGGTTATCCTGAATGTGTACAAGACATGTTATGAAGTAAAAAAGTCAATAATTTGTATTTTTTGGGAAGTGGGGGAAGCTGGGTTTTTATGTTTATACCTGAGAGTAAGGCTGGTTTTATGCAAGGCGTTTCTCGTCCAGCATTCCGGAAACTCGGAACTTGGAGCGTCCGGCGTTTTCACAATTTTGACCGACGCGCGTCGCTCGAAGAACGCCCTTATGACATTTCGGTCACAATTTATTCACGCGTTTGGCGTTTGGTGGGGGAGCTAAATGTGATTGGTGGGGGAGCTGATTCATTTCAGTTCAACTTCAAGTAGTTGTGAAGTTAAGCTCATAGTGCTGACTGCTGGTTAACACTATTATTAACATATAATTGCTTAAAAAGGGTACTTACATATTTTGTTTTTGATCATATCTGGCTTCTCATCAAAATCTGCATAGAGAATTCTACATATGGCTGCCCATTCCTGCTTTTGTAGTGTTCACCACTTTGGTCCCAAATAACACTTCGACACCTCACACAATCAATTAAAAGTTCAATATCAAACGATTTCGAAGTGGCGTGGAAAACCGTCGCGGGCCTATTCTGTTCTGTCATTTCGGTAATTTTGTTGAACTAAACACAACACAGGGTGCAAAGGAACTGACGTAAAATATTGTCAACTCATTGTCAGGGTAAAATGTTAGAACCTTCCCCACCCCTGGCCCACCCCTTAAATTCCATGAAAAGCAAAGACCTGTCCACTGCTTTGTCGCCAGACGTCGAACGCCGAACGCCCTGCATAAATGTCACCATTTGACTCAATGTATTTAGAGCCTACGAGCGACAATCTTGAAAGCAGCGTTTTAAATATCTGTCGCCGGTATATAGGAACGCCCGGCGACTTTCCGGCGACAAAAAATGTTGGGCGTTGTGCATAAATACTCCCATTTCATTCAATAGAACTAGGAATGCCGGGCGACTGTCACCGGACGCGAAACGCCTTAAAGCCTCGGCTACGATACGAGCGGTGAGCGGCGGGCGGTGGGCGGCGAGCGTTACTAGCAAAATTCCTGAGCGGTGGATGTGGCTACGATACAAGCGGCAATATTCCCACAGTCAACGAGATGACGTCACACGAGGAGCTAGTGCTGACGGAAATACTTACTGAGAGACCAGTATTTATAGGAAAATCACAATATATTATTACTATATCTTTAACCGTAGACTTAAGTGATATTTACTTTGGTCCAGAAATTCAGGTGTAACCCGGGTAGAGAGTATTTAAAAAATATATACTTCCTGTGAAAATAACAATGTTAAACAGTCCCACAGTAAAAAGTTTAAATCCTTTATGAGGTTTAAAAAATAAATAAACTCTTGAACAGAATGATAAATTCCAAAATTATAACCGCACAATTTAGAATCTTTTTTGTTTACAGTCGGATTTTCTTGAAATTTGGATTTTAACATAAATTCAGGTGTAACCCTGGTAGAGAGTATTTTAAAAATATATATACTTCCTGTGAAAATAACAATGTTAAACAGTCCCACAATAGAAAGTTTAAATCCTTTATGAGGTTTAAAAAACAAATAAACTCTTGAACAAAATGATAAATTCCAAAATTATAAGGAGTAATTTTAAAATATATGTTTCCTGTGAAAATAACAATCGTAAGTAGTCCCATAACAGAAAGTTTTAATCCATTGGTGTTGTTTAATCAATAATTCATGGTGTTTAAAGAATAAATAAATCCTTGAACCGAATACAAAATTCCGAAAGTATACTCGCAAAAATTAGCATCTTTTTTGTTTACCGTCGGATTTTCTTGAAATTTTGTATGTAAGTGGTCGTTAGTATGCCATGAACGTATACGTATCAAAAATACTTAATTTTGCCTTTTTAACCAATGTCATATGTTTGTTGAAAGTAAAGAAACCCATGAGCGTCGGGCGGCAGTAGAAAAATTTGCTAACTGATTTGATCATGAGCGGCACTCTGGAGCGAGAGTTAGGTCAACGCACATCCGCCGCTTGTATCGTAGCCACCCAACCGTGTTTAACAAGGAAACTCCATCAGTTACATAATTTTCGTGCGCCGCTTGCACCTGCTACTGCCGCCCGCCGCCCACCGCCCGCCGCTCACCGCTCGTATCGTAGCCGAGGCTTAAGACTAGTTTCCTTCAAAACATCCGTTCCGCCGAGTCACTGAGTGGGAACTATGCACTGGCAAATATGAAGCCGTGCTATAAAGGTTGGTTCCGTCGCGTAAAACGACTTACTACTGAGGTTGAACTCTTGCCATAAAGGTTCGGTTTCGTAAAAAGAGGTGCTATAAAGGGTTAAAGCTCAGCACGATCTGTATTGGGACAATTATCCGTGCTATTGAGGTTTTTAAAATAATAATAGTCGTGCTATAGAGGTATCTTTGACATTAACTGTTTTGGCAATCTCAGGTTGATTGGAAAAATGCACCTTGTTATCGAGGAAGTCGTGTTAGCGAATTTCTACTGTATACAAAATTGTTTCAGATAAAAGTTTTAGATAATACTAATCTATGTTTACTATGGGGATTATGAATTGTGTTTTCAACCCCTAAGAGTTTTTGGTACTACCCTTAGTTGCAATAAATTTGACTATTAAATGCTGTCTTCGTCATTAATTCGATGGTTTCTTCCCACTTTAAGTCAATAATAAACACTCTTTCTAAGGAATTTTCATTAATTTTACTTTCTCACTATACTATAGTATAGAGAAAGTATAGTGAACGCAGAAAAAAAATCGATGTTGAGATTTTTGTGGAAATATCCGTTTTGGGACCCCCTGAGTCCAAAAAAGTGTTTTTTACAAAATGTCTGTCTGTATGTCTGTATGTATGTATGTATGTATGTATGTCTGTATGTATGTATGTCTGTATGTATACAAATCTAGAGCGAAAACTATTCGATCGATTTCAAACAAATTTGCACCAGACATGTCAAGTAGGCCTGTATAGATGCACGAAAAACGGTTTTGAAAGATTTTGAAAACAACCCCCTTTTTTTCAAAAAAAAACAAAAAATTTGGTATTTTTTTTATAAAAAAAACGGCTCTAACGATTTTAATAAAATTTGGCTTACTTGTAGCCTTTAATGTACCCTACTATATGAAAAAACCGCATCTTTCTAAAAATTCTCGTTTAGCTAAATGATAATAATAATAACTGATTTTTTGGGCTTTTTGTCCATAAACGGGGTTGTTTTTCAAAAGCTTTTTTCGTGCATTTATACAGGCCTAATTGACGTGTTTGGTGCAAATTTGTTCGAAATCGATCGAATAGTTTTCTCTCTAGATAATAATAATAATAATATTTATTAGTTAATCTCCTACTTTAATAAAAAATAACCTCTCCTACCCCACCCTACAAGTCACAGTGAATCTGTTTAATCATTTTAATATGTTTGTTAGAAAGTATGTGCCAGTTCCTGGTACCGTTTATTGTTTATAATTTCTCATTGAGGGTGAAGAAAATATCGGAGATTGAAATTTGGGGAAATGGTAGAATTTTCATTAGTTAGTGTTTAAAGTGGTATTATATTAAATGTTCTTATAATAGCAAGGGAGGGCAATTTCTGATTATTGTTATAGGCGCTATAGTGATCATGAAAAGCCATATCGTGGCCCCCCACCGTGGTCGACATAAACAAGGGGATTTTTTTTGGTAAATGAACAAAAATGGAGGTTCAAATAAGCAAAACCAATAGTTTTGCGCTAAGAAAATCACTAAATAGGTCAAATATAGACGTTTAAGTTATGAAAGGTGCTTCAATAAATTTAACCCTAGAACGGTAACCTGTTTTTATACAAAGTTATTGGTAACCATGCGAAAAATTTACTCACACTTGGATATTTTAGGATAATTGAGCCTCAAGATGAATATTAATTTAAAAAATCAAATTCATTTTACATTGTTACTGTTTTAAATCCAAACAAGTGTAAATATTAGTAAATATATATTTAAAATTCACGTATTTATATAAAAAATATTTCATATTTGGGACAATTTTCCTAAAACATCCTCCATAGTCTATATTTTTTAACAATATTTTATTTCCAAAAGTCATTTTAAGTTTTAAATTTAGCAATTGTTTGTATAAACGTATAATACACATAAAAAGTACAAACCAACACTGTTCAATGTTTTCTATTATGATAAAAAGTATCTTGAATTAAAAAAAAAAAAAATATTTTGTTGTTACTTGTGAGTCTATGCTTATTATAACTTAACTGATGGATAGGCCTAACCTAAAATCAACAATTTTGATTATGACCATGTTCATTTTTTTTCCTTGAGAAACGTTTTCATACACTCTTGGCACGACTTGACCTGATGCTCGCCACAAATTGGTTTTTTGCAGGATACACAGTAGGTAGTAGTGTGCCTTCTTTTGGTGTAGGAGCATTCACTACAATACCTTCTTGGCCCTTTCCGTTGCTGAACACCTTCTGATCTTGCTTCTTCGATGTTGAGAACAGATGCCAAACATGTCTTCAAGTGCTTAGGGATGCTGTCTTTCTGGGCTCTGAAACGTTGCCATTCTTCACACAGCTGTTTGTGTAATGTTAACATAAAGTTTTGTCGGTTGAGGACAATTTTGTCATTTCGGTTTCTTCTATAGTAGTTGTGGCAGTAGATCACAAAACTGTTCACAGAAGCAATGTTCAACATGTTATAAAAAAAACACATGGTCCATCTTTTAGTCTTCCTGCAGTGGTTCATTGCGTGACACATTTGGTCGAAAGTGTCGACCGCTCCTTTGGATGAGTTATATGTCATTACAATTTCAGGCTTGAGAGTTTGACTGTTGACAGACTTATCTCCATGTAAGGTTGAAATTAAAAGGACAATTTTGTTTTTCTTTGGCATGAAAGAAACTACAGTTACATCATCATGGAACAAGAAAATAGATGAGTTAACACAGCGGTTCTGAAACTTTGTGTCTTTGAATTCAGGTGGGAAGTGAGGTTTATTTTTTCTGACATTGCCCACCACCGTCAATTTATCTTCTTTCAGCATCTTTTCAACCAAGGGAACGCTGCAAAACCAGTTATCCATCGTAACGTTACGATTCGTTCCTTTGATTGAAGCTGTCAGTTTGCTTACAAAATGGTCAGCTGCTGGCTCGTTTCTTGGTGTTGTTCCTTTTCCTAGATATGGCATTGCACTCACCATGTACTTGGAGTTGTTACCACACATCATCAGTACTTTCAGGACATATTTATCCGGCTTGGATGGTATGTACATGCGAAAATTGCACTTGCCTCTGAAACCAACCAACTGTTCGTCAATCGTGACATACATACTTGGTCTGTAGTTTTTCTCACAGTTCTTCATGAGCAACTCCCATATCTCTGAAATAGGAGCAAGTCTGTTTCCAACTAACCGTTCTTGCCTGGTTTCTTTTTCATCAAAACGCACACAGTTTGTCAAAAATTGGAAACGTTTCTCTGACATTGTTGAAATGTACCGGTTTCCACAGTATGAGGGGTCAAACAGAACGTCTGTGGTAACATGGTTATCTTTCAGAACTGCAGACAATACTAGTAAGCCTAAGTACGCTTTTAACTCTGGCATTGTTACATCTGCAAAAGTAAATTTACTTTTGTCTTTGTAATTTTCCCTTTGTCGTGCAATTTCACTATTAGTGTGGATCAGGATTGTATTCATTAGGTCTTCTGTAAAAAAAAAGGTTAAAACATGATAAAGGTTCGACCTTGTCCAGAGCCTCAGGAGTAGGTCCTGGTCTCACATTCACAATATTTTTCCTAGGTATTTTCCCTGTTTCCACCTCACTATCACATTTCCAGATATATTCATTGGCTCCTTTGTTCCATTGAACTTTGACAGATTCCCCAGGAAAATTCATAACCTTCTGTGAGCTTTGGTTAATATCGTCGATTTCATAGTCAGAACCATCATTATAACCATCATATACTCTTTTTCTCTTTAGCGAAGATTTTGCTTCAGGATTTTTTTTATCAGCCTTTTTAGTCTTCATGGACGTGCTAGGTTGAGAGTTATCCCTTTTTTCTCCTAATTTTTGAATTTGTTTCCACGTTTTTTTAATGTCTTCCTGAAGCCTATCAGAGATGCTCTGCTGGTCTTCCATAGGCTCCCACGTTGGGTCTTCATCACTGTCGTCTAACTCCGATTCAGAGTATTCTTCTTTTTCATAAGGAGTTTCCTCCACTTCATCAGCATCATCCTCTAGTAGGCGATTTATTTCCTCTTCGTTTTCTATGAGGTTTGGGATATCCATTTATCCTGAAACAAACATGTACCTGCTTTGTAATTTACCAATACTGTACTCAAATAGATTCAAGAAAGTGCAGGAATACTAGTAGGTCTGTGAATAGTAGACCTCGCTCGTTACTATGATCTTTATCATTAAGCTTGTATTTTAGTCAGTCGCTTCCTTCTTTAAACCAAGTACCCTGATTCCAAATTTCTTGAAAATTGGTCAAGGCGTTTGGCCGTAACTGCGAAAAAGACCCAAAACACGGCCGCCATTTAGGAACGGGAGAAAAATAAAAAAGTCCTCATATATACATCGCTTCCCCTTTGTATCAACTACCCTGATTTAAAATTTCATGACAATCCGTCAAGGCGTTTGACAGTAATCGTGGGACAGACAGACAGACGAAATGCCGGAAGCTTGAAGTAAAAATTAAGACCTCGCTTCGCTCGGCCAATTATTTTGTAACTTAAAATATAAGAGATAAATATGGTAAACTACTATTATTTTATTTAGGTTTAATCAATTAATATACCCAAAAACATATTTCTCTAGCCTACCACTGCTTTGACCATTATTTGTATTTTTGTTTACATCAAAATACATAGATATATAGTGTTATAAATCTATTACACACTTTATAATATTTAAAACAGTAATACACTATTGGTAATCATACGAAAATTTTACGCATAATAATGCGCAGGTTTTGGTAACCCTACGAAAATTATTCGCATACAAATAAACACTTATTGGTAACGCTACGTAATTTTTACTCACCAACTTTTGAAAGAAGATTTCCTGGTGCAGAAAGGTCCACGCATGCGGTCTGATCACTACAAAGGCTCAACACAGACTGAGTGGAGGAGGCATAGGTGGAGGGGGAACTCGATCCCCCCACTACTATTTGCGTTACAGCAGTTCTTGTTGTCATGTGAGTAAATATGTCGCAGGGTTACCGTTCTAGGGTTAAGAAAGCATGTTGAACAACTGTAGAGGTGTTTTATACGTAGCACTAATATATATACAAGTTCGTGTTGCCACGCAGAAATTTGACCGGATTTTGTAGAGGATATACTATAGTAATATATATGACTAGCTGACCCGTACGGCGTTGCCCGTGGTGGTTGGTGTTTTCAGTCTTTTTAACGTAATTGTATTCTTTTTAAGTGTTCAGTCAGTGAGTGGTATTTGGCTTTTATATATACAGATCTTAAATAATAAAAGCACTATTGTCATAATAATAAAAGATCTGAAATTATGATTTTAATACTTCGATCCCCCCAAACCCCTCCTAAAATTTCGAAATTTGTCATATCCTTTCTTAATGAGCACCTGTGGCCCTAGAGGAAGCTACATACCAAATTGCATTTCAATCTGTTCAGTAATTTGGGAGAAATCGTGTTTTAGTAATTTTTACCCCTTAAACCCCAGTAAAATATCCAATTTTTTAAAACCCTATTTTAGTGAACACTTATGGCCCTATAGGAAGCTACATACCAAATTTCATTCCAATCCTTTTGGTAATTTTGAAGAAATCGTGATTTTATAACTTTGATCCCCCCAAACCCCCCCTTAAATTTAGAATTTTTCAGACCCTTTCTTAGTGAGCCCTAGAAGAAGCTACATACCAAATTTCATTTCAATCCGTTCGGTAGTTTTTGAGAAATCGTGATGAGTGAGTCAGTGGTATTTCGCTTTTATATATATACTAGCTGACTCGTACGGCGTTGCCCGTGGTTGTTAGTATTTTCAGTCTTTTTGACGTAATTGTATTCTTTTTAAGTGTTCGTTGAATACCCGTGCGTATCCTACTGTGGTCATGAAAAAAAGGCTACGCTATTTAAGAAAGCACTGAAAATTGTATTCCTGTAAACTACTATCTAACAAGAAAAAGCTTTAAATATATCGTTTTAATTTATAATTTTTACTAATTTTGACTTTCACTTAATTTCATTGACAATGTTGCGAGCACCTACAGCCTAAAAGGAAGCTACGTACCAAATTTATTTCCAATTCATTCTTATAGGGATTTTTAACTTACTTTTTACTTTAAAAAGTAACTTTGACCCCCCAACCCAAACCGCCGTAAAATTTCTTTTAACCCTTTCTTAGCGAGGGTTTAAATTAGCTTTGGGTCGTAGAAAAGATATTTGAATCACTTTGTAACATCCGCGTTAATTTAGGATGTAACAAACTGGTTCAAATAGAGTTTGTAATTTTAAATGTATAGGCCTATTTAGTATAAGATATTGTTTAGTATTTAAATATACAATTATATATCAAAATAAAGCTACTAATGTGATATTTTAATGGCATTTAGTTTAATTCAGATTGTTTGTTTAGTTTTCAATATATGTTTAAACTCGTGTATGTTTATGGTTATGCATGGTGTCAAATAATTTGTTTGTTATTATTATTATTGATAGCGAAAATATGTTTTGAAAAGTATTAAAAATTCATAGTTATGATATATTTTATATAAACAATATTTTAAACAGCATTTATCTAAGTAGGCCTATATAGATATTTAATAACCAATGTTTGAGTTGAATTATAATTCTGTAAGCATTTTTATTTGTGTTTGTTTATAGTTTTTCAATCTAACCTTAAAAAGCTGTTGGTTTTGAAGAGTATTAAAGTGATTATAAATTTGCTAAGTAATGTTGCTATGGTGATGATTGTAAACAAACATAACGTGTTGCTAAGCTTTTTATACGAACAGCTGTTTTTGTAAGCTATGGTTTTGAGTTCATACAGTAAAGGCTGTTGAGTTTCTTCCAAATTTGAAACTTTTTCGGGAAACTTTTCAAATTTTTCTTTACGTATAAACCTTCTATGAACTACTGCAAACATTTTAAGACCAAAATTAGCCAAATCGGTCCAGCCGTTCTCGAGTTTTAGCGAGACTAACGAACAGCAATTCATTTTTATATATATATATACTAGTGGACCCGCCAATGCTTCGCTATTGCTATTGCTTGATTTACCTAACCTAAAATTATATCAATCCAAATCAGTTGTTGATCAAAATCAGCTGTTTTAAGCTTTTCATACGAACAGCTGTTTTTTGTGCCCCTGATAAAATCAAAAGAAATATTTGATATATTTGAAATATTGTGACCTTCCATAAGATTAACATTGAAACTTTGAGGGCCACTGGGGCGTAGCCCTTATGTCCTAGGACTTCGATAAATGGCCTAAAACCTTCCCAGGGTTAACCTGTGTTAGTATGCAAAATTTCAAAGCAATCGGATGGACGGTTTGGTAACGCATAACGGACAAACAAACGGACATACATTGAATTTTATATATATAGATATAGGATAATATAATAATAATAATATTAAATATTAGCCTACCTGTTATTGGTCCGTCATGTGACTTATTTTTGTCGTTAGAATGTTACGACTCGTTTCGGGACCGTAATCCCATTGTCAAGTTACACACGATCAAAAAACACACAACAATTACAACACTTTTGAAACTTAATTTTGCCGGACAATTGTGGAAAGTGTTGTAATTCTTGTAACTTGACAATGGGATTACGGTCCCGAAACGCGTCGTAACATTCTAACGACAAAACTAAGTCACATGATGGACCAATAACAGGTAATATTTAATATTGTTATTATTACATTATCCCATATATTACTATTCAAAGTGACTTGGAAACCAAGAATCATGCAAGATATACTATAGTTCAGTCAATTTGTACATCCACAGAGATGCAAAAGGTCAGGTAGTTCTGATGTTTGGAATGCTGTATGTCACTGTTTAAAATTCCAAGTTTTCGACCACCGGCGACGAAATTCCCCAAATATTTTTACCTCGTTCTAGTTTTTTCTAATTTTTAGTATGAAGGATAAAAAAAAATGAATGGTTTGACAAAAAAAAAAAAATCATTCAGTCCTTTTTTAAAGAACAGTAAATTTACCACAATTTAAAATGAAAATTTTCCTGAGGATAATGCTGTTCGAGCTATAGCCATTCAAATTTCAAGCAAATTTTCAAAATTTGCAAAAAATTTTAGTTTTTAGATAGCATCAAGTTAGGGTTTCACGACCTATAGTAGAAGACACGAGGAAAATATATTTTACGCGTAGGCTACAATAATTTGAGAAACTCAATTATTTATTTTAATTTTATTTGTTATTCAACAACTGATACACTATTGCCTCATTGAAAAAAGAACAAACTATAATATAGTTAAAACATATTTAATATAGTTATACATTGTGAAAAAGCAATTGTATGAAATCGAAAATGGATTGGCAGTTTAAAATAATAACTATAATACTAAAATAACTATTACTAATACAAAATATAATATCAAAAGTTAATTGAATTGCAAATAAAACTGTATGAAAAAGTAATAATATCAAGTATAGCACATTACAAATTTGAATTACATAACACATATATATGCAAAAATAAAAATAGTTTTGATAAACAACTGCAATAAATACATTTATAATTTTGTATAATGGTTTATTACAAATTGACAATTAATCAAAAATAACTTTATCTATGAGAAAATCAAGAAATTTTTGAGTATTTCAGTTTTACTCTTACGACATCTCTCACAAGTTTATAAGTCAACATTATACATCCAGTGAATCGTTAGACCAAAATTAGTAATCATAAATTTGTTAGTTTCACTTTTTAATACAAATATTTAAATATTACTATTTTAAGACAATGAGACCAAAATGAATTAAGTAAAACGAAATTGTCCTTAATTGTAATTTAAAATAAAACTTTAATACTACATAATAAATAACAATGTGTGCCGTAACATTTACATACGATTTGAATCTAAAACAAATCTTAAACATTTTACAATAGTACCTCACCTTCTTATAACTTAAAAGCAATCGCATTTTAAAACACGGGCTTTGGATTAAAACACAGCCACAACAGTAATTTTCGAATACATTTTTGTTCTAATTGGCGAGAAATCTTTTCCAGTCCTGGAAAACCGTCTTTGAGCAGAAACGTCCCTCCTACCACGTGTATTGAGGATGTCGAGGAAGGCATCGCAGGAAAAATATTGCAAAAAAGAAAACGTAAAAACAATAAAGTAAAAATGAAACTGTTTTTTTTTAACGAAAATAGAGAGTTTTTGTTCTTATCCTGGAAAAAATGCTATTTATGTAAAATTGTCAATTCTAGGGTAGCCTACTAAAGTTGGTAAATGAAGTAAAGTCCTTCCTCGGATTAATTAATGTACCTTTTCAGGTTTTATTGGGTATTACAAGTTTTTTTACATTAAATATATAACCAATAAAATTAGAAACCTGTCGAGTAAAAACAGGAAATTTGAAGCTTCATAAATTTATTTAACATAGGAGGAGGTGGCGTTCAAAAAAGGATTTGTCACAAAAAGTCACATGTGGAGATTTTAAAGGTTATTTTAAATACTTTACTAATATAACCTTAAAATTGATCAAAAACAATCTTGTCATATGCTAATTAATGGTTAAAATATAGGGGACCGAACAGAAAGAGTTTTGTCCACCACTAGTGTTTGGTCAGAAAAGGTTTAGCCCCAACCAGCCAATCACAGGGCAGTATCCATGGAAACCGCTACCCATAATGCTTTGTGATTGTTTCTGCTTAGCATGCGTATAAAGAGATAACATCATATTTAAAAAAACAATATTTTAGAGTAAATTTTCTCTACAATTAAACACAATGATTTCTTAAAATAACTTATAGTAAAATTATTGTAAATTTGTTCACAAACGTCAAAAAAATTTCCAAATTTGAGTCATAAATTCATATATTTTTTTGCAAACTAAAATTTTGTAAAACCTCGTGTTAAAATGTGCATGTTATTTTTCCAAACAAAGCAACAAAAAAATTATTGAAATATTTCTTATGGTTTCCGAGAAAAATGTTCCTTTGCAGAAAAAAACAAGACTTTCGGGAAACGCAGTTTAAACTTCAATACTTTATTTTGAAAGCAAACTTTAATACAGTACTGTTTGTTGCATTGAAGTACAAAAAAGCATAAAAATTGTTCTGCTCAACATATTTACATGAAATTCATCATAATAAGCTAAAAAGAGTTTTTGCCCTATGGGTCATCCAACTCCCCGACAAGTGTTATAAGTCAAAACTTTTTCTCAATTATAATTTTTATATTTAAATTTACGTTCTTATCTTTTTACCTTTATCAGTGAAACTTTTACAATCTTTCTAAAATATAAATTATATTTGCAGAAAGTTTTGCCTTAAACTAATCGTAAAATAAAGAGTTTTATGAAAATAATGTGCATATTGTGTTTTCATTTGCTATCATTATCACCTTAGAATAGCCCGATCAAAAAAGAATGAGTCCTACTTGAGCTCATTGAAAACAAGTTTTGTCCACAGCTGCCAATCAAGAGAGATTTAGTCCAACGTAAAAAGTTTAATATAAAGAAATATATGAATTTTTTAGCCGTTATTGATCAAGAAATAAGGTCTGGGACGAAATCGAGTTTCAACTATAAATTAATTTCGCTCCGTAACAATAGTTAATACAACCGTAACAGTTTTTTTGGCATTTGTGAAAATTAACCTTGACGTGACAAATCCTTTTTTGAACGCCACCCTCCTCATATTTTGTCCCTCAAAATTGCCTTTTTAGTTTCCGTAACACCTCACTGACCCAAATTTTGTCCCGTTCCCCAACTTTATTTCTCTGTACGATGGTATTTTTAATCCGTGCAACTGATTTTTCCGTACGGAAAAGAGGAGCGCTTCGTTGCTGCCAACACTTGGTAATGTTTCGACTACAGTAATCCGACTAAAAGTATGACTACAGTACACCTTACATTTTTACACGAGGTGAGATTTCGCGTTTTTGTATAATTTCAAACGTACGCACTGTACTCATTTTTTAAATCTCAAATGTATACTGAATTCGCATTTAAACCTATTATACTCGGCACGGGTCAGAAGTTATTTTACGTTGATCGATAAACACTTTATTGTTGCAATGATACAAAATTGCGCTTTTCCGCTCGTTTATATGTTGAAAATGTTAAAACCAGTGGTGCGCCGATAAAACCTTTCTCCTACCATTCACCAGTATACAGGGATAAATAAGATCACAAATCAAGTTGTTGACGAAAAACAAAGATATAATGAAAATTATTATTATCAAACAAAGATTGTTCGTTGGAACGGTGACGGGCTCGAGTCGGACAATAGCGCAATGTAAACATTCTTTTCATCACTCCGTACCGAAAGTAGCTACTTTCGATGTCAGCTGGTAGCAACGAAAACGATCGTTTCCCAAGCTCTAATTTAGAGCAAGGGAAAAACGATCAGCTGATTTTCCCTTGCTCTAAATTTGTTTTCCCTTGCTCTCAATTAGTTTTCCATTTGCCCGCTACGCGCTCTGACGTCGCTTTGCCGTTTATTCTTACAATTTATATCAGCTGTTCTTATTGTTCAACAATGTAAACCGAAAACAGGAATAGGTATAAATGAGTTTTGCTGTGTTGTTATTATAGCTTCTAAATTGTAAAAACTTCTAAATGAAGGAGTGAATGTCACCAACAATACCAACTGCACAATAAACATAACCTTGAACTTCTAATTGTTACGTTGTTATGTAGGCTTATTATAGTAAATTTGTTATTATAAAAAAATGTTAATTGAGAAATATAATAGTTTGCATTTTACTGAGGTTTCTTCTTCAGCATTGTGTGTATTTTTGCGTCGTGATGAAAAGTACCGTTCATAACTTGTACCGAAAGTGATTTTCCGGCACTTGCTCCAATTATTCCCGTACTCGGCTTCGCCTCGTACGTGAAACTTGGGCGCGCACCGGAAAGTGCCACTTTCGGTACTAGTAATGAAATATACTATTCCCCGAGATCACCCTCACTGACCTTGAGCGACCGACGTTCTAGTCAAGGAAGACCCGAAAACACGAAACTTCGGAAAACATTTGGGTAAGGCTGAATTTTTCCCCATCGATAAACCACTACCAGAGGATCATTTTTACAAAAGTCTCCCTGGAGCTTCCCCCCTACCCCCATTCAAAGAATGAAAACGTCAATAATTGCGGAAACCCCTAAATCTACGGTACTAATAATCGGATCAAGTTGAATGTTTTTTTGTTGCGTTTGTTATAACATAGGCTACAATAATGGTCCTCTCTATTTTTAGTTTTTTTTTTATAAATAAATGTAATTGCCCGGAAAACGCATTTTTTTACTTTAAAACTCTGTATTTTTGCGTACAGGCTTTTTGGATGTCATATTACAGGAAAAACCCACGAATAAAAGTTGTAGATTATTCAGTTGTGAATTTAATGATGTAAAGGTTCGCTTATTTTCGTTCGGGATGGCGCGGTAGGGGGGGGGGGAGGCAGCAATTTTTGGCTGCGATTACGGGCGACCGAATGACTGGCGGGCGACTATTAGCCCACTCAATAAATGTTTTGTGTCGGAACTGATTAGTGAAAAGCTCATTTTTTCATGGATGTTAGTTGATTATATAAGGAATATTTTGTTGAAAATTCCCGCCCCTTCCCCTCTTGCTCCCCCCCCCCACCCCCTTAAAATTAACTTTTCAAACACTTCTTTATTTAGTCTATTTTGTCAATATCTAAGAGAGAAACAGCGATGGAGTAATACTTACTTCGTTATTGTAATCCTTAAAATATTCTCTATCAAAAATGTTCATAACGTTTAAGCTATAAATAATTACTAGGGGAGACCCCTGCGTGCTCCGCACGCCAACTCCACCTCCCAAACTCCCTGTTTGGAACACCGTGTGCGCCGTTGGAACCAGTTGTGTAGTCAGCAAGGATCGGGCCTACACTTTAATAAAAACCTAACCTAAAAATTAGAAATACTGAAAATTGATTTAAAATTTGGAATAAACTGTTAATGGAAATATTAGAGACTACAGCTGATTACTGAATCAACAATAAACATTATTTATTTATTTTGATTGAGTTTAGGACTAACTTAAAATATATAGATAGTTGTTGCCCGTCGATACTCAACGGATGCGACTCCATTCGAGGCGAGTGGAGCGCTAGGCAGATGGTGCGAAACATGTATAAAACGTACTTTTAAAAATGTTATTTCCTTCCAATTATTTGTCTTGTAGCAAAGTTAAAGAAGAAAAAATTGGATTTGACAATCAGTGAATTTAACTAATATAGTATAATCTAAGTTTTTGGGATATCAATACAGATAGGAAAGAAAGGAGAAACCCCCATTACCTTGCATAAGTAATACAGTTGCCAACTACCATGAAAACATTGTATTTCCTTTATAAATAAACCGACCAAAGGTTTTTTCCTTACGTGTTTAAATATATAGATAGCTTCTAAATATATTTAAAAAAATAATATACGGTAGTGAAAATAATTATCTGTTAGGTTATTGATCAATGTAATTTTTTATATAGGGTACATACTTTTTTGTTTACACACTAAATTTTAAGTTTCATTTTAATTTTTTAATTGAACGATGTACTTAAATTATTTTCTTTGTACAGAATATGGTTGATACTTCCACTAAACTCTCCAATTTGTTTTTGCTTTGTACATCCATTGTTGGATTGTTAAAATATGTAGGTATGCTTTTAAACTGAAGTCTGTTAATTTATGTAAAATATAATGTAAATTAAATGAGTAATAAATAAATATTTACAAAAACACTTTTAAAGAAACCAATATTTGCTGTTATATCACTTTTTAGCACAATTTTAATTTTTAGATCATTAAAAGAACGGACTCGAGACATAGCCAACATACAATTGTCCATGGCTAAAAACAGGCTGGGGTAAGTAAATCCCTAATGTTTGCCCTTGGGCTTTATTTAGTCGTACAGAACATTAGTCGAATAGGGAATTGCCTTCTCTTGAATTCAAATGGCAGGGTTGCATCAGATGGTATAAGGACTATTCTCGGTATTCAAACGGTTTCTCACGTATTTTTGCCATCAATGAATTCTAAAATTAAATTGTTTTCGTTCATTTTCTTCACCACCGTTCTGGTACCGTTTAGTAACATTTATGTTCCTTAATAACATCACAATAGCACCATCTTTCAATTTTATATACATCAGACGAACTACAACTTTGTTTGTTATAGTTAGTTTTTAAAGGTATCCTGTAGGCCTATTAAAACTGTAGGCCTATTTGTAAAATGCTGTATTTATGTAGGCCTTAATTATATATCAATAACTTATTTGTTATAGTGAGTTTTTAAAGGTATCCTGTAGGCCTATTTAAAACTGTAGGCCTATCTGTAAAATGTAGTATTTATGTAGGCCTTATTTATATATCAAGATAAAGATACAAATGTTATCTTTAAATTGGTTTTTATTTCATATTGATTATCAAATGATTTAGAAGTTATTAATATTATAATAAAGAAATTAATACTGGAATATATTTATATGTTATACGAAGATGTAGGCCTACGTATGTTTCCAAAGTTAAACGAATGCGTATCTTCTTTAAATTTGTATAAATGAATAAATTCATTGTTGATAAAAGGTTGTATTTATATTCACTTTATAACCTCAAAGCAAATCTTATAACGTATTATAGCCTACCTTAATTTTATAACTCATATTTAAAAAAAAATTAATTTCAGAAGAATTACATTATTGTAAAATTGTTAACATAACCCCAAAGTACAATCTACGCAAGGTTTTGTACAGATGATGGGTGAAATCAGCTGTTATATTATACGAGCGTTTGCTCTTCTTCTGTTGTTAGACAAAATACATTGTTTCTTTACAATCAGCTGATTGAAGAACTGTAAAATAAAATCATTGCAAAGGTTTGGAAATGTTGATTTTTTTTAATTTAAGAAATTAAGATGACGCAAAAGTAAATAAAACCTGTTAATATAGAAAAGTGTTGCTTTTATTTGGTATAAACTGAATGTAAATCGGTCCAGTGAAAATCTCAGACGAACTGTCCAAGGATTGAAAAAGTTTACTTTTTCCCCCATGTTAAATCTCCATAAGAAAAGTTTATCTTTCATTTTTGACCCATGTAACGTAAATATTTTCAAAACACAAATAAAACCTGCTAATATAGGACCGAAAACCTTTGTTTTGGAAAAAGCCGCATGTAAATCGGCCCAGTAGTAAGTCTCAGACGAACTGTCCAAATGTTTTTTTCCTTACTGCTTTAAATATATAGATTTTCCGCGTATTTTTAAATTTAATGTTAACATTTTAACTTTTTTATTACAATAAATACATGTTTACCTATTTTTTATTAATATGAGTCAAGTTATAAACAAAATTTCAAATAAAAATTGTAGGGTATTTCGCAAACTTTAAAATTATACAAGTTTTATAAATAATGTTAAGTACAGCCAGTTGACATAATCAGCCTGACAAAGGGAAACGGCGCGGGGCGTACGAGTCCTTGCGGGCCAGATCAGCGGTCAACTTTTATTCGTGGTTTATTCCTGTAATGTAACATCCAAAAAGCTTATACTCAGAAATACAGAGTTTGGACCATTATTGAGCCTATATTATAACAAACGCAACAAAGAAACATTCAACTGGATTTGATTATTAGTACCGTAGATTTAGGGGTTTCCGCAGTTATTGAGATTTTCATTCTTTGATGGGAGGTAGGGGGGACGCTCCAGGGGGATTTTTGAACAACAGTGAAATGTCCACAGCAACAGCGCTAGTGAAATTCTCCCTAAAAACGATTTGTGGCTTACAAAACAAAACTTACTTCCTGGATTTGTTTTGAAAGGTGTCTAAATAGGGTTATATTGGCTGACGATACTTAATGGGGTAAACACGAACTAACAATAAAAATAATATTTTCCCTCGAATCATGATAATAAAGTAGTACTAAATTCATTCAATATTAAAAAAAACAATAGCACAATTAATTGTCTGCCTAAACAAATAATGACAGTAGTATAGGCCTAATTTTATTTTCTTAATTATGATTTCTGGAAATTAAACTAATAGCGGTAACATATTTAAAACATCACATAATGGACCTAACAACAATATTCTGTTCAATACAAAAAGCGTATTTTGTCTTACAATATTTTTTATACAAGTTAGTGAAAGAAAAAGTAATACAATTTTTCGTATTTTCTTGGCCTAATGCCAAGAGCTTCTGTTGCCATTTCACTGTTTTAAAATAAAACTCAAATGCAAAGTCAGAACTTGGTATGAAACACTTTCACAATGTATTCATACCTTCAAAGCCTAAAACAATTAATAATGCGCTCTGTTTACAGAACAATATACATTTAAACTATGTTCATTAATTTATTAAACAATTACGATGACGTAATATTAATATAGACCATCAAAAATACTTTTAATTGCGTGTGGTTATTACTATAAATATTAAAATTATTGTTCATTTTTATTGTTATTCTTCGATATTTAAAAATACATAATTCTTTAACTCGAAACTGGAAACATGTTTAACATGTTTTGGTAATGTTTTACTCACTCAAAAATGTTTTCATCTAACATCCTTCCGGCGTTCAGTTTCTGAACGAGTTCTTTGAAGACACGGGCTTTGAAACTGTCCTTGTAAGAGCGGTAAATAGAAGCCATTTTGTAAATGCTGACGATGCTGGTCGTTGCGGTCAGAAAGTACACACCGTACAGAACGAGGAAAAGTCGTCCTACTACGTACTCTTGGGTCCCGTCGAATCGGATGTCGGAGTTTTTGAAGTATTTCTCGAAACACCGAGATTCTCCGAACAGGTGGTCGCATCGTCTGTTAGTGCAGACAGTTAAAACGCTGTGCAGGATAAGAACTCCGAACGCCATCAGTTCCGCGATCAGATTTTTGAAAAATAAAGAAATACGATCTACGTGATCGTTGAAACGGTTTTCAAAACAATCGGACACTTCTTCCGACGGCCCTCTCAGCAGAGCGAGGTTCCACTTCGCCGTTTTCAGAATAACAGCCTTCTTCCTGTCGTTGACACCGACGCCGACGAAATATAAAACCAGATTTACCGCGGCCTGGACCGTCAGAATAAAACCGAAAAAGATAAACTCGTCGGCGATTCCGACGAAATCACAGTTTTCGATGACTTTTACACCTCGGCAGCATTCTTCGACGATGGATTCCGTACGGTAGTTACGACTCCCCGACTCGAACAATAACAGCCCTATCAACAACTGAAGCGTCGCCTGGATAACTTTTAACGCCATTTCAACGGACTCACTCTCGGTCGCTGCTGAAACTCAACTGAGAAAGACCGAACCTCGCTGGCCGGTATTTGACTAATCCTCTCTCCCCTCGGTTTGAAATTCTTTCGTACGAAGTTTGTTTCAAAGGTAGCGCTTTGTGCACAGCAGTACACTTCATGACGCACCGCCGGAAATTGATAAGCAACTTATATTCAAACAAGAGGTTGATTGTATTATCAACCATCTAATTGTTGATTGTTTATACGTTTTTGCCTTCCAACACAAACACAACGTATCCGTCGTCTCTTGTCCTCAATCTATATACAGGGTGTATCAGAGCTGGTGGCCGGCTTGTATAGCATTGAAACGAGATTACTTAGACATTTAGTTTAAACTGATAACCCCCCTATTTCGACCCCAAGGAATCCAGGAAAAATGTTTTCAACCCTCTAAAATGTCCCAAAAGGGTATTTTCTGGGGGTGGGGGTTGGTTTTTGGGAAATTTTCAAATGTAAATGCAGGTCGTGTTGTACCTCATTTTAAAGGTCTCGGTACACTGATCACTAAAATAAAATTTTTTTCAAGATAAATGCTGTACAAGCCGGCCACCCGCTCTGATACACCCTATAAAATCCAAATACCACTTACTCACAGACTCATCACGAAATCTTCAAAACTACCGAACGGATTGCGGTGAAATTTGGTATGTAGCTGCCTCTAGAGCCGTGGGTGCTCGCTAAGAAAGGTTTTTAAAAAATTCGAAATTTTAGGGGCTTTCGGTGTCAAAGTTACTAAATCCCGATTTCTCCAAAACTACCAAACGGATTGGAACGAAATTTGGTGTGTAGCTTCCACTAGGGCCATAGGTGCTAACTAAGAAAGGTTTTCAAAAAAATTCGAAATTTTAGGGGTTTGGGGGGGGTCAAAGTTACTAAAAAAAAACAACGAACGGATTGGAATTCAATTTGGTATGTAGCTTCCTCAAGGGACCTAGGTGGTCGCTAAGAAAGGTTTAAAAAAAATTCGAAATTTTAGGGGGGTTTGGGAGTCAAAGTTACTAAAAAAAACCACAGAACGGATTAGAATGAAATTTGGTATGTAGCTTCCTCTAGGGCCCTAGGTGCTCGCTAAGAAAGGTTTAAAAAAATCGAAGTTTTAGGGGATTTTGGGGAGTCAAAGTTACTAAAAATCCCCATAACAAATCCATAGTATAATATATTACCAACACAAAGTGGTCGCACCTTGCAGATTCTTAAAAAAATATATATACATTTTTTCTCTCGACTATATAAAGCGTTAAAACAATACTTTTGTATTAGGTATAGATGTACCAGTGGCGCACCGACGGGGGGGGGGGGGGCAATATTCACCAAACTTGGTAAACATATAATATAGGTAATTGTGTGCATTGTATACATTTTTCAAGACATTTGTGGAATGCCTCTCCGAGAAAATTAGCTTTAAATATGCGTCAAAAGGCG